>PVHX01023577.1:0-25431 GCA_004024805.1 Geosciurus inauris
AAAAAAAAAACGAGTATTTTTAAACAGGACCAGGGTGTTTTAAACACAGCAGCCCAAGAACAGCTTTATATATACATTACATGTACATAAATAAGATTATATAATGTGTTATAGATTAATTCTAAAATATACACTTAACAAATTACATAAATTTTGGAAAATTGGGTAATATGAATGACAAAATGCCCACAGGATAAAAATCAAAATTATTTTCTGCAAAATGTAGTTGAAATACAAACTGAGAAAATAGAGAAACAAAAAGAACAAAGCAATGAAAGAGTGAAAAATAAAGTTACTGAGAAGGTACATATAGTTTTTCAGCCTACTCCCAGTGAGAGTACAGAATGAAGAAGCAGAGACAATGGAAAGGAAGACAGAATCAGACACAATGGATCCGAGGGATTGGAAATGTCTATGTTATTTGAAACAATTAATGAAAATACACCCTCAAAGCTAGATATTCAGCCATAATTTTTCATGCTCCAAGGATAAATAGCATTTTAAAATCTGTGTAACAGAAGAATATTTACTTAATCCAGACTATCAGACTTATCAGGAATACTAGATATACAGAGTAATTATATTATCAAATTGTTAATAAAATTTATTTCCCATAAATTCCTACATCCAGCCAAACATTCAATATAACATCCAAAGTAAAAGGAGTCAGTCTACATGAGCAAAGGAAATAATGGTAGCTAAACCTGTCCCCAAATAAGAAAATGAAGCTCAGTAGATTGTTCTTGAAACAGTAACTTTTAATAACATTAGGTCATATTTTCTTCATTCTATTTATTCTTTAGTTAATTATACTTGTGAATTTAAATTTATATTCATTATAATATAAAGCAAAACCCAAATTATAGATATAGGAGAGGATGTCATATTAACCCTTGATGTAAAATAATAAGATAGCAAAGAATAACAAAAAATGATTAATTGGCATATTAGTATAAGAATAATAAATATCCTAACTCTGCATCCTTTCTAAGGCAATAGCAACAGATTCTGTATAAAATTGATATACTGGGAAATAATGATTTAAACTTACTGTTTTAATTAATTATGTCAACCAAAAGATAAAGAAATACTTATTCACACATGTGTACTAAATTTGGACAGTAAATTAGTGAAGACGGGTATTTGTTATGATTTGAATCTGTTATGTCCACCAAAGTCTCATTTGTTCAGAAGTATGGTTTGGGGAAAGTGATTGGATCACGAGGGCTCTGAGTTCACCGGATGGATCTGTTGAGGGCCTACTGGACTCCTGCAAGATGGGACCCAGTTGGAGGAAGTAGGTCCCAGACCCTTGCCCTGGAAGGGTTTACCTTCTCTAAGGCCATTTCTTCCCTCCCTCCCTCTCTCTTCCTCTCTCTCCTTGCACCCATGAGTGGAAGAGCCTTCTTCTGCACACTCTTTACCATGATGTTTTGCCTGACCTCAAGCCCAGGGCAATAACGTGCCCACCATGAACTGAAACCTCAGAAAGCATGAGCTAAAACAAGTTTTTCCTTGGCTATGTTGTTCTTGTCAGTTATTTTGGTCATGGTGACAAACAGCAGACTAACAAAGTATTTAGTTCCACAAATACATCTCTTATTTTCATTGTTATTTTAAAAATTTTATTGACGACATACTATGGAACAGATCCATGAATTCCCCTTTGAAAAAAAAAAGTAAAAGCAAATCCTGCAACTGTACATACTGTTTGTCTCCAGGGAATGAGACTAGGATTGGGTAGGGAAAAGGGCTTTTAATTTTTAAATTTTTCTTTGATGTGTGGAATTATATTTTTACCCAGGTGCATGCATCATTTCTATAGCTAATACACTCACAGGTTAATAATGTAATTTTTAAAAATTGTGTGCTCTAGTCTAATCTCTTATTTACCATTATTGGGCCTGAATGAATCAGGACTAGTCCTAATAAATAAATCTATCTTTAAAGAATAAAGACTGAACCACTAGAGATATATTAAAATTTCAACACAAGGAGCTTTCCCAACAGTAGCCTCTCAAGGTTTCAGTGTGAGGTAGGGTATATTGGTCTATGCAAATTAGCTGCTAGTGGCAGCTAAATAAATGGAGAACACACTTTTAAACAATCTTCAAAGAGAACTTCATGAAAATCATAGTTTTCATATTGGAATGTATTCTTTCCTTTCCGGTCTTCTATCAAATATGCTTTTTACTATTCTCAAGAAAACTCAAGCTACCATGGGTTTATAAGTAGAGGTTTTTGATGTTTATCTTCCACCCAATACTCCATCACTTCTTTTAAATTCCATAAGAGTCACTGCATTTTATACTTCCCTTGGAAACATGGTTTTATGTAACAAATAGGTAGCTGTAAGAGATAAACGGATGGAACAAAAGTACAATCTATGTAAAAACTGAAAAGCATTTAGCTGCAAGGAAGAAATGGCCTCACTCTCTTATCCATGTAGAGAAAAGAATAGAGGGTAGAACATGTAAATCAAGACATCTCTATTTTTCTGGGTTCCAAAACTTTCTACAGTAGACTGATGTGATTAATATAAGTTACTATAAGGTCTATATATGCAATGCTTGTCTTTTAAAACTTAAAAAAAATGAATTGAAGTGTTTCTTGAGAAGGTAGGTGCTATGTCCTCAGCACCTTAAAACAGCTTGTGATAGGCCCATTTGAAGAAATTTCAGACTCCTAGGGGAGCTCAAGGTTTCAACCTCCCCCAAGGACACTGTTGTTGGAGAAACACTCTCAGCAGATTGAATAAGCACAAAACTGCAACTGCTGAAACACAGAGAGGCACACATAAGGATTCCAATGTCATTTGACCTGTTTCATTGATGATAAATGAACAACCAGAAATAAAGCACATCTCATATGTATCTGTCACCAAATTAGTTATTAATTCTGTTACTTAAAACCATCTGCTTTCTGGCATCTGAGATGGGAAGGTTGTAACTCTGGCGTATACCTTGCTTAAATGAAAATTTGGAATACATTTAAATATATCACAATTTGGATTTTAAATCATGAAGTGCATAAAAAGAAAGATTTTATAGCTTTCAAGGAATGGATGTATTAGGCAAGTGTTCGATATTGTAACCAAATTTGTTGAACTTTGTTTGTCTGATTATTTCATACAAGTGACTTAAAATCCAATGCAGAAATCTCACTGAGTCTAGTAAACTGCAGCATAGTCAATCTGATTTTCCTTCGAAGCCAAGATAAACTGCAATCCCCTCCCACTTTTAATTTGTCAATAAATTGGGTTCCATCAGATGACCAGGACCTGAAATAGCATACAGTTCTTATTAGGAGATAAAACCACCCAGCTAATACATCTGAGCAGTATATGAATTCTATTCATTATATAACCATAAATACCATAATGACCAGATGCCAATTCTTTATTTTAGAAACTGACAAGATGAAATACAGAAAGAGATGTGGCAAGAACTACACAGAACACAAAAAGCAGGCTGGAAGTCTAAGACATTTTCAAGATCATCCTGGACTAAGAGGAGAAGGGCTGGGTTGAGAGGCAATGTATCTCTAGACCAACAATCCACAGCACCTAGCAGGTTGCATTTTTGTTCACAACTCCTCCTGTGGATGCCAACCACCTCCAAACCCACAGTGGAATCCAGTGACACTGGTGTTTAGGAAAGCACTTTGGGATTTAGAATATTCTGGTCTCCAGGCCATGTTCTGCTGTTCCCCTGAACATCTTTTAAAATCACCAGAGTACTGTTTCCCTGCACTTTATCCTAATATTTCTTGATCCATTTTCTGATTTTTTAAAATGCTATGTGGGAATCAAGATCCTTCCCTGATTTTATGTGAAGTACTATTCTGGGAAAGAATGGTAACTGCAGAAGCAGTCTGCTTTGGGGAAAATGCCAAACACAACAAGCATAAAGACATAGTGAATACCTTTCATTCTAAGAGACCACTCAAGTCATTACCCAATCCTAATATCTCACTACTTTTCTGACTATTATCAGACATGAGAATTTATGCCATGTGTAGGTGGCCTTCTAAGAACTAAATATGAACGCCACTTTTTAATGTTTCGTGAATTACTGAGGTGATCCCTGAATAAAACTAAATAATTGTATCTTGGTCTCTGCTTCTGAACCGGCCAGAACTTAATCTATAGATAGTCTTGTAACTCTCTATGCAAGTAAACTACAACAAAGTACAATAATCATGCATACTTAAGATTCTCAGTTTCCTTCTGTTTGCTCTAAAATGACCCACACTGAGAAAATTGCTTAACATGCACAAGGTAAGCCCCATTTTATAAGCCACTAATGGAGAAGCTGCAGTAACTAATTAGCTCCAACCAGTACAAGTCAAACTGTTATTAACAAAATCTGAAAGTTAAATAGAGGTTCATTACTCCCCCAGTCATTGGCTCCCCCTCCCTAGGGAGTGTTTAACTTGTAGCAATGGTTTTGGCTTTGCTTGATTAAATCTCATTATGAGAAAGGAATAAGCACTTGAGCCCAAGTCTGAAGGAACTCAGAGGTGTGCCAAGCCACCCATTAAGCTGGGCAGCAAAGGAGATGGTCAGAAATCGGTATTCAGACACTTCTCTTCAAATTCATGCTGAAATGTGGTGACAAATACTATTCCAGGGCTTTTGTTTCTCCTGATGGGTTCCTTTCAGAATGTATTGAAAAATTGCTCATCTGCATTTTTCTAGTCAAGGAAAACAGTTAAGTAGGTTTATGTTACTTTCTATCCCCTATAAATACCTTTCATGTGAACATAGGGCTTGCAATATTGGGCAGTTGGCAGTATATAAAGAAGGAACCATGACCATGTATATTGTTAGTTTTCTAAAGAGAGTAAGGAGTAGGGCCAGAATAGAGTTTAATAATTGGGGAGGAGTCCTGAAAGTAGGTACAACCTCAGGGAAGGTAACCCATCACCTGCCACCATCTGCTCTTCCACTTATCAGACTGTTGCATCAGCAGAAGATAGAGCATTGGTGGATAGAATCCCCGGATAGGTCCTTGGTCACTATGAAGATATCGGCACATATATAAACTCTTGGGCATATATGGAAGTCTGCTTGATCTCTGCCAATTCATTAAAACTGGGATTTCTATACTGATTGATTAAATTTTATTAGATTCCTTTTTATTTAGATATTTTAGTCTATAAATTATGAGCAGTAGATATTTTGCTCAATAAACAACATGCATCTATCTCTCAGCTTTTAGAATCACTGTCAAGAGAATTGCTTTTCAAATCTGGTTCTTTCTTCCAATATCTTAGGTAAGTCACACATGATGGTCATGACTGTCCCCATCTGCAATCGTATCTATGAATATGCCTAACTGTGGCACAAACAAAGGTAAACAGGTGTCTTTCCTGTAGGACTTTTCAGAATTTTAAATTATATGTTAAAATCACATTTTAAATACATTTTTCATAGAAATTATTCAAGAAAGGAATAGAACATATAGCACTTCCCAAAGTTTAAATTTTAACCACAAGCCTGTTTGTTGTAGTACAGGCACACAGAAACTCTGTGGGACAGTTTTGGAGAAGTGTTTAATTAACCCATGGATTCTTAATCTTGGCACTACTGACATTTTGAACCAGAGGATTCTTTGTTGTGGGCGATATTCTATGCACAGCAGAATGTTTGCCAGGAGCACCCCTCCTTTGCCCAATCATAACTATAAAATATGTCTGCAGACATCTCCAAATGTCCTCCAAGGGCAAAATCACCACTGGTAGAGAACTACGGGACAAGCTGGTCTTCAAAGAGCCTGCTAGCTGGCATGTCCACTGGACCAAACACGTTCCACAGACCTGTAAGGGACTCTGGGATTGTCACTAACAGCACAGATTCTGACATCAAAGCTTTGTGGTTTGAGTAAAAGGTTTACCTGTGTTAGGTGCCATAGAACTTAATACCTAAGGACTTCAGTTTCTGCTTCTGTAGACAGTGATAATAATCATACTACCTACTTCATACACTTGTTAAGGAGCTTAAATGAGTTAATATTTGAAAAGCCTTTAGCATAATACCTAGTACACAGTGAAGAAGTCAACAAACATCAGCTCTCATTAATCTCTCTGTGTAATTAACCTTAATTTATTTAGTTGCTAATTATTTCTAACAGTCACATTTTTAGAAGCAGGTTACTTCTCAAATAATTTATTTTTTCCTATTAATGATCTCTTTCAATTCCTTATGGTACTCTCAGCTATTCATTCATCAGAAAACTTTAATTTTGCATCTTCCATGTGGCCCTTTTCTGCTAGGCTCCTCACAATTGTTCTGATTCACTGAGAGGAGTGGAAAATGCCTCTGTCCAAAGTTGTTGATCCTAGATATTTTATTGTAGCCCTTTTAAAGGACTTCCTACACAGCAGAGGTTCATGTAGGAAGTCAAACTATTCTTATTTTGTTTTGTTTTTCAGGCAAAGGGGGTTTAATATGGAAATCGCTAAAAAAGTCTAGAGAGCTAAATTCAGGTGGCTACTATTCAAATTGCTTTGCAAGGTGACACTTTCACAAACATGGACTGAGTGACAAGAAGGGTGTGCCTTTCTACTACCACTGTTGTTACTGCCATAACTCCTTGAAACTCATAAAATTTGTGACAAATAATTGAATCCACTGTACGTTCTTACGTCTGTTAGAACTGGTTTATCCGCTGGCAGAGAAACAGAGAGAATGGTCTGTTGTCCTAATCTTACATGCGTGCATTTAATTTTCAGAAACTAATTAATGTCTGGAATACTAGCTAAAAATAAGCACAGAAAATGTATTTTTACCTTTCCAAATCTTCCTATAGAAGGCAGGCGATATATCAGCCAATCCAATCATCCAGCTACTTCACACACATATTAAGACTTTTCAACATTGATAATAGTAAGATCTACTTGCTGCTTTCTAATATAATAGAATAGTCCCTTGTACAATCAAAAGCCACTTATTCACTCTCTTAAGGACAAATTCCCTTCAGCCACTTTTTATTCATTTACTCCATACATTCCTCATCTGGTCAAAAATCCCAAATTGAAGTTCTATAGCCTAAAGCCTGAACCATGTATTTCCAATAGCAGGAAAACAAAAAATATATCTGTAGTCAAATAATTATATGACATATAAAATTAAAGAGAGAAGAAGAAACTTGTTAAGTATATAAACCATCATTAACAAAGAACGAAAGACATATACATAGCTACTCTTTTTGTTTCTGCAACTGATCATGTGGTCATAGTTGATATTTATAGTTTCTAACTTTCAAATATTTTCCATGTTTCCTTTACTTTCAGTCAACCAAGCAAATTGTTAAAGGTTTTAGGCTTCTTGGACAATACTCACTGACTTCTGAAGGGTGTGAGCCCTTGCATTGAATTTCTGAAGTCTTCTAACATACCTAATGGCATCTTGTGTTCAAACATATTCTCCTATTCCTTATTGTACAGCAGCAAACCTATTTCCCTTTAATATTCAGTTTTACTCAGTCGAATTGATTCAGTAATTGCTTTCCTATTTACTTGTCTACATGAATTGGTCCTACCTAATGAGGCAATGTAGGTACCATCTTTCTTTCCATTAGCATAAAATTCACCCAAGTGGAGGCCTTGAATTTCTTGAGGCTTTAACATGACTATCTCTTGTTTCCCCATGGCATATCTGTGTAAGCTCCCGGTGCTTGGCCTTTGATTGCTCAAGAGTATGAGGATAAAGTCAGCTTTGCAGCACCAGGATGTTCCAAGATGCAGAATCATTTTTTATATTCCACTTTACTCATTCCTGATCAAGAGCTGGGGAAGTTCAGCAATGTTGATGACAGAGTACTGCTGACTTATTACCAACAAAATTATATACCAAAGTCTTGATTTTATCCCCAACCATCTCCAACAATGTTTTCTATGTGATATTATTCAGACACATACTGATCCGCACTATCCTGTTTACATTTTCTATAATTATTTGCTTTTATGTTTATACCATAAATGACACAGTAGTAGTAGTATAACAATTTTAATCTCCATTTTTAATACTTATCCAGGTACTGGATACATACTATATGACCTCATTTAATCATTCCAATAATCCTGAATATAATTAACATATTTTACATATAAAGGAACTGATTGTTTAGTCAGGTTTTTCATTGATGTGACCCAAACACTTGCCCAGAACAATTTTAGAGGAGGAAAACTTATTTGGTGCTCATGGTTTTATAGGTCTCAGTCCATAGATATCCAACTCCATTGCTCTGGGACCAAGGTGAGGCAGAATATTATGGTAGAAGAGTGTGGAGGAGGAGAATAGCTCAGAAAAAGGCACTAGGAAGCAGAAAGAGATATTCACCAGGGACAACATATATACTCCAGAGGGATGCCCCAGTGATTCACCTCCTCCAGCTGTACCGTACCTGTTTATAGTTAATACTATCATGGAATTAATTTACTGATTAGGTTAAGACTCTCATGACCCAATAATTTCTAAACTTTCTTGCATTGTCTCTCATACATGAGCTTTTGGGGGACATCTCACATCTAAACCATACCACTGATATAAAGGTTTAAGTACCTATACCACATCAATCAGAGATGGTAATTAATGGAACCTAGAGCTCAGATTAAGATGCCCTTTCTCTTGTTCCTAAGGAAGTCCTTAACCTCTTAGATAGAGAGAATAATAGATAGAGCCTCTTATAAGGTTTTCTCAAATTTATAAGCTTTTGATACAAATTCCCTATATTCCAGCAAAAAATATATATTTTCTTACTTCATATGGATCATTATAAAATATTTTTATATTTTTATATTTGTTCATATTTGGCAGGAAGTGAAAGCCCAAAATACCATAATCACCCAAAATCAGGATAGTTTAAATCTCATTTCCCTGAAAATATAGAAAGAAGTTCTCTTGATTTTTATCTCAATTTAGTTTGTCAGCAACTAACAACACTAATTTTATACCCTAGTTTTTTCTCAGAAAATTTGCAAAAAAAAAATATATATATATATCCTAAGTGGAGCTGTTTCTATGTGTCCAAGCAATGAAACCATGATTGATTTCTGATTTGTTTTTTCTCAGGCTACTTTTAATCAGTTTTTGAAGTTCATGGCTTTGTATCATATGTCCCAATACCATCATGTGTCTTGGCCAGTCCATTACTCTCAAGCCTTTGGTGTGTGCTCCTTGTCTGATGAATAGCTCACTCTCTTCCAGCTGATATTCACAAGGGATCTTACTCTGTGGGCATATAACCTGGCTTTCTGTGTGTCATGCCCAACTTGCATAAACCAAAGAAATGTTCCCCCAGCAATCACTGATCATTTGGAAGAGAGATATTTCAAATAACCATAGCTATCCTAGAGGAAAAAAACAGGTGTAAATCAGTTAAAATGTTTATCTGGAAGCTGACTGTTTATCACCTAAGCGATGATCCCTTTACATTTTTATTTTGCACTGAGATGCATAAAACAATTCCAGATGACACAGTGGAACAAACTGGTGCATTTGTACAGTAGAATCTTTAACCTTGCTGAGATTGTGATTCAGATATATCTTTCATCTGAGATTAGCACACATAAACCCCAAAATTTAGGCCTAAATTATTCATAAAATTACAATTTCATCCAAATGACAAAGCTGCTGAGATTGTCTTATTTAAAAATAAATTCATGAAAACTCTCTTCTTTAATTCTAACAGTTCATCAAGAGGGCTGCTTCTATAGGTAGGACCTCTTCTTCATAATTTCTACCTGCCACAAACATCTTAGATTTTCCTAAGAAAGCTTACTTAAACTTTGTTTTGGTTTGGAAACCCCTGTCAAACTAAGCAAGTGTTTCTGTTTGAATCCATCCTTTTAATTTGATCATTCAAGAAGTGGATTGAATGCTTATTCTGAATAATAAAGATGCACACTGCTAAAACATCTGAATGTTGACTTGACTCATCTTCTAATGCAGGATTAATCCTGATGTCAGCAGAGTTGCTCACCTACCTTCAATCCGTTATTCATATAGAAGTCAGACTGATTTCCTTTTAAACACATAAGCAGATCAAAGTGGCATTATCTTGTGATACTTTCTGTTGAATCAATTTCCTTCCTTCTTGTTGGCCCCTTACTGTTTAAAAGTTACGTGGTTTCTCTGGCCCATCTTTGTGCTTTTGCACTTCCTGATCACTATTCCCTTGGCCTGGCCTTTCCTTCTCAGGATTATCCAGCCCATACAATCCAAGAAATTAATCAGTCAAAACTAATCTATCAAAACTGATAGGTAAATCCTATAGCACCACAATGAGTAACCATTTTCTCTATTTCGTCTGTCTGTCTGTCTATCTATCTATCTATCTATCTATCTATCTATCTATCTATCAATTATCACCTATTGTTCCTGACCTCATAAACATTTTTTTCTGCATGACTAAGTTACTCGCCTGGTCTACCTTCTTTCCCCTCTCCCTTCTTCCTCAGTGGCTCTCTGTTCTCCATCATCCTGCACTGAAAAAGGAGAAAACAAAGAAAATACAAAAATGAAGAAAATATTTTCATTTTCTTAAGCAGAACTATTCAATGCAGTTCTCTCCAGCAGCCACCACTAACTTAATTCAAGGCCTCCTTTTTTATTCCAAAAGATTTAATTTAAAGTTTGAAATTACAGTTTATGACTTCACAGAATGCAGATTTCTTCCCAGTCTCTGCTTGTGGGAGGGAGAGCTTCACACTTCCAGTTTTGCTAGCAAGGTTGACACATTTCTATTACAGGATTAGCCCTGTATTTCTAATCATTTCTACTGATTGGATATGCAATCTGTACTGGATTTGGAGGAGTTTTTAAATTACATCCTGGCTCTTTTTGCAAGTAAAGTAGCATTGCATGGAATCAGCTTAGAAACATGGATTGTCTCAACTGCCCAATTCTGACCACAAAGTGTTTTAGGGCATCCCCTATTTAGTCATCACAACAATTCCTTTAAGAGTGAAGGAGAATACCAGTCCTACTTATAGATAGGTTGAGGAGATCAAGAGCTCCTCCAAGTTGTAAATTGCAGCAAAATGTGCAAGATCACTGGGATGGGCCCTCCTTGGAGGAGAAAGCTAGAGACATCAAGACATCAAGGATAAGCTGGAGAAGCTGTGCTGATTTAGTGCAGCCCTTCCCACCTGTGCCCCCATTCCTTCCTCTTGCTTGAGATTGCTGGTGGTAAGTACTGATTTCCACATCTGCCAATCGTATGGAACTTAACACTCATACGAATTCCACATCTCCATCCCACACCTCCATTCCTATATGCAATGCACCTGGGACATTTACATGTTCTATGATTTGATTCTTAACAAGTCGAAAATATAAGTGCATTCAAGTTTTGTTTTATTTTGTTTTAGTTTTCCTATAAACGATAATGTGGAAAATTCCCACAGGCCATGAGGATTGGAAGAGTTAGAACTTCACGCGTGAAGTTTCAGGCATCATTAGTAGAACCAGTATTTATGCACTTCCTACCTCCAGCAACAGGTTGCTGGATGTAGCTCTAAGGCTACATCTTCACCAAGTAACCAGTGATCATGACCACATTAGATGGTCTTTGCCTCACTCAGCTTGCCTAAGGGTTTAATAAGGCATTCACATGGTTTAGTCACAAAGTCTGTATCTATAGCTCTGACCTCTGATTACTTATGTTTGCTCTCATAGCTATAGAGGATTCTCATGTTTCTGACTAATCAGGAAACATCTGATTGATTAAATGTGAAAATGAATAGTCAGGGAGAATCTTTGCTCCAAATTATCTTAAATGTCTCCACCCAATAGAGCATCACAGCCCTCTGATGAGTGGCCTTCCTTAACAAGCTCACTCTTAGCATGCCCATGTCTCCCTGTACAGACCAACTTGTTTCTAATCAAGAAGTATTGATCTTCTGCACAGATCTGTTTGTCAAACTGACAAGTACAACATTCAGACACCAAAAATAATATCCACGATTTTGCTATACCATCTTAATTGAATGGCAAGTTCAAGGAATGCCATTTTCAGTAGTAATAAAAGTCCCACAATAACAGTGAACAATTTCTCCGTTAATTCTTCCTGTTTCCTGGACATTGTTCATGCCATCTGCTTCTGACTCCTTTATTTTATTGTTTAATTGCAAACCTTGCTCAAGATAAAATAATTACCAGTTCATGGAAAGTTTACAGAAGTCACTAACAACATAAAAAAAAAAAAAACAAGGTTATATTGGTGTATGTGGAACAATGTCATGTATCTCAATCACTTGAAAATATCTGCCTAAGAACTGCTTTAAGTTCTGAAGAAATATAAGTTTTATGTATCACATACAGCTCTGTAATATAAATCAGTAATCATGTAATTAGATCTCTCTGGGCTAATATAATTTGAATCGACACAGTGGAGAGATACTTCATTTCTTATACATTTCTGTGCCAAGGCCATGAAGCAAATGCTGATTTCTTCCTCCAATCTTTTGCAATGCAGGACCTATGACATTTTTTCACTTGGGATATTTGCTTTAAAAATATCTTTTTAAATTACACACATACACATTCAGACACACACACACACACACACACACACACACACACAAACATAATGACATACAAAGATAATTAGAGTATAGTTTTGGAAAGCGTAGACTCTCCCAGGAAAATTTCTGTTCAAGAGAGAATTAAAAAAATCATGTTTCTCCTTTGAAGTGAGATTGGGATATACAGATAAAAATTTTAAAGATAGAAGAATTATGATAGATAAAGTGGATAGATTCATCAAATGTATGGTGGGTCTCCAAGAAACATCGCACAAATGTCTAGATTTGGAGGGTACTCCAAATTACTTTCTTTTATTACTTTATTTTCCTCCTATGTTGTTCTACTTTTTCAAATCAAGAATACTTAGAATATTATATCCTGATTCATAATATTCATTCCTGATATTTTCAAATAACAACCAAGAAAGTGGTAAGTTCACCATACTTCATCATCTAGTTTTTTTGCATTTTGCTTACTTCAAATTCAATATTAGTTTCATTTGTTTTTAGATATCCCAGACCATAAAACTTCAATTAAGGCATGCTTTATGAATTTTATAATAGATTAAGTCATAGGTCAAGTTCTATGTTAGTATGATTAATTGTTATGATCATATTTAAGCAGTTACTAAGAAAATAAAGAGCTTACCTGAATCCTAGGCAGAGAAATGTTCAAAAAACCACCATATCTAATTGGGATTGTTCGATAATTTCTGGCAACATTATGGTGAGTCTCTTTGCTTTCATTCCAAGAAGAGACCATACAACAAGAACACAAAGAAAGTTCTTCAAGGTTGCTCTGGAGAGACAGAAAATTAAAACATGTTAGTGCTTCTTAAGTTTTTAAGTGTCAAATAACTAATTTTAGGAAGAAAATATTATAGCAAAATAACCAAAGTTACCTGAAGTGTTGGCACAACTTATCATTGGGGAAAGTTTATACCTGAAATTTAATTAAATGCACACTTGATAAAGACCTTCATCTTACTAAGGGATATAAGAATAGTTCACTTTGATAGTCACTCCAGAGAAACTGTAACTCCTTCTCAGTGCCCTTTCACAGGGTAGCCTTTACAGTATCCCTCAAAACTGGACATGGGGACATGGAATCATGGATGAAAGGCTTCCGAAGCTGCACTCAGCGCTCCTTGCTCAGACTTAGATTCTCAGATTTCTGCAAAGTTAATGGATTGATATTTAAAAATAAACTAATTTTGAAGTTTTGAAGCAGTTTTATCTTTCAAAAGTAGTTTATATTACCTTCAAAGAATATTTTGTTTTCCCATTTTCCTATCTTATCACATTAGCTATGATTTAGAACCCTTTTGACATAATGAAAAAAGTATTAAGATATTTACCAGCAATGAGAATGATATATGGAGATCTGAAGCTATATGTACATGTTTTAAGTCAAAAGCTGCTGTGATAACTTAAATGTTACATCATGACACTTTGCATCAGGATAACAAGGAAGGTGACAGAAGGGAAGACACACATCTCTTAGTTTTCCCAGATTTTTGAATTTGTGATGGTAGAAAACAGCAACATAAACACAACAAAATGTCTAGGTTCAAGCCTTTGACCATAAAATTGGTAATATTTTTAACAGACTTTCAAAGCCATCACAAATTTTACTTTTTAGCTTTTTATTTTATTTTGGTACTGGGAATTGATCCTAGAGGACCTTCACTACTGAGACAATTCTTTCTATTTTTAATTTTGAGAGAGGGTCTCACTAATTTGCTTAGGGTCTCACTAAGTTGCTGAGGCTGGACTAGAACTTGTGATCCTCTTGCCTCAGCCTCCCAAGTTGCTGGGGGTATATGCCACCACACCTGGCAAGTTATAGGGTTTAAACTAAAAAAAAAGTTGAAAGAAAGTAATTATATGTCTTAATTTATATATAGTTCTAAGATAGAACCTTAAAGAGAAATTATCAGATATTATCATTGTCTACTGTTTTCTACTATGCATCTGAATACATATAAAATCGTCTATAATTTATCATTTCTATAGTGTTGATCCAATTAGTGAAGTAATTTTATATTTCTTGTCTTATTAACTGTGTGATAGGTAATAACAGAAATACCTTTTCAAGGTACTTTTGTTATTTCAACTAATAGTACTTCAAAGACTTATTAACTATGCCTTGTTAACTATAGTCTGGCCCAACAAAAGTTGTCACCAAGAAGAATATGGCAGCACACACATGCTCACAGACAAGAAACACAAATAAACCACCAATATCAGCAGATCTCTGGCCACCTTTGGGCAACTCAACTAGTTTGGTTGAGGCTGCTTGATTAATTGATTTTAAATGACATGCACACCAAACCCATTGACTAAGTTCTACTTTCCTGTAAGAAATACTGGCCATCTCATAAATATTTAAAAGCAACAGCTGCTAATGCCTTAGAACAAGATAGCTAATTTACATATCATGGGTCTGGCAAGGGTTCTCTAGCATATTCTGCCAAACCCATGGAGGATTATGCTTTCTCTAAGGCAGGTAAAGGGCAGAAAGGCATCTACAGCTCAAACACGAATATTAATAAAGTTGTAAAGAAGTGTATAATTGAACTATATCAATTATTTATCTAATTATGAGATTCTTAGTCATCTGAAATTACTCACTAAGCAACTCAAGAGTCTATGGGGTACTAACATACATAATGTGGTCCAAAATCATCAGGCCTGCAAAACTTTATCTGACAAGGCTGCTTCAACATCGATTAGAGATGAGTTGAAAAATGGAAATAAGGTAAAATATTGTATGTAGAAGAGCCACATCTTAGAAGGCTAGAGATAACAGAAAGCACAGTTGTCCTGGCTAAATGACTCCTTATCTTCTGAGGTTATTTCATTTGGGGAAATAATTAGAATTCTGTGGGGATAATTGTCTCCCTGGGACTGGAGCTATGTTATGGAAGCAGTTTTCAAGTTCAATAATTTAACATGAAGGTAGGATCCTCCATTCACTGCAAGCCTTAGAAGTTGTCATAATATCTCCATGCAGTCAATAAACTTTTTATTTATGGTGATAGATAGAATAATAGTCCCCAGAGACATCAATCTCCTGATGCCTGGAATTTGTTAACATGTTACCTACATGACAAAAAGTACATTGCAAATGTGATCAGTCAAGCATCTTGAAATGGGGACATTATCCTGTTGCATCTAGGTGAGTGCAACATAATCATGAGGGTCCTCATGACATAGAGGCAGTCAAGTTAGTCAGAGAAGTTGTGACAACAGAGGTAGAAGCCAATGAGAGATGTGGGTTGGGGGACAAGACAGATTGACTTACAGATGTTATAATATTATCTTTGAAGGTGGAAGGAGGAACTGCCAGCCAAGGAGCACAGGAAGACTCAAGAAGCATGAATAGGTAAGGCAAGGGAGTCTCATGGGGAGCCTCCAGCAGGAACTCAGCCCTGCTGAACCATTTCAGACTTCTGATTCCAGAATGGTGAGGTAAGGTACTTGTGTTGCTTTAAGCTACTAAATTAATGATACCTATAACAGCATTCAGAAACAAATACATTCACCACCTCTCCACCTGAAAAAAATACATCAATACCTTTTCACATTTCGATGTCATAACACTAGAGATTAAATCATAAAATAGCACAATTATTTTAATATTTTCTGTCCATATTTATGAGAAAGTTATTTGTTTAAAGAAATCAACCCCCAAAAGTTCTCTTTTTCATTTTTGAAATATTTATTTATTTAGGTACTGGAGGTTGAACCCAGAGGGGTTTTACCACTGAGCTTTATTCCCATTTGTTTTCATTTTGCTTTGGCCCTTGCTAAGTTGCTGAGCTTGGTCTTGAACTTGTAATCCTTCTGTCTCGGCCTCCTGAGCTGCTGGGATTACAGGCATGTACCACTGCACTCAGCTCTAAACAGAGTTTTAAAAATACCTTCATGAAAGCATGATGATTGAATGTGCAAGAGACATTGGGTAATCAGGTACCCTCCTGAATTTACAGGAGTATAAAATAAAGCACAAAATAAAATTATTGTTATATAAATGATAAGGAACTCTTATAAGATGTATTACACTTTATGGCAAAAATTTTATGCTAATCAATGTAGAACCTAAATCACCTGAATAAATACCTGTCTAGGAAGAGTGGATGGAGTTCCCAGAGGAACCATTCTTACATTGCCTAAATCAGAATGGCTGGGGCTGGAGGCATGAAGGGAATTGGAAATGATCTGTTGAAATGTAATCTTGCATCTTTTTACAAAGTGCTTTCATTGAGTGGTCTTTTGAACTTCATCCTGGCTAGTACCCAAATGAATGTTGGGTCTTTAAGCAATATTGCACAGTTGTTTGGTCGTGGAAATGACTCCTACTTTTTCAAACCAAGAGTACTTTGAGGAAAATATCTATATGTGTAATACTCATTCTTGATGTTTTCAAAGAGTAATTAGGAAAGTGATATGTCCATCATACTTTTGGCTAAGGAGTTAGCCCCAGCTTATCCTTGTTCCTAACAACATCCTAGGTGAAGTAGGGTTATCATGGCAGTTGCTTAATGAAGGCACTCATAGAACTTAAAGAGACGAGTCATTTCCACATATAATGGCAAACATAATCTTCTATCTCTGATTTCTCCAGAACTTCTGCTTTAAAAGAAATAAAAATAATTCCAGTCTCTTTATACTGGAGTATGGAAATGCCAGTGTCCTTTCCAACATTTTGGAAGATACTTGGGGTGAGGTAAACTTCCTTTCCTTGGTCAACACTTATTCCATAGGTCCTTTGAATGACCACTTCAACTTCAGATATAAACCTTCCTCCTTCATTCCCATTAATACAAGCACCATTAATACAAGCCCATTGTTTGTAAATGTGTCACTTCTGAAGATGTGAGTATGACTAAAGATTTCAAATGCACAGAAAAAAAAGTAAATAATTTAAAAGTAAATGTTAGGCATAATTAAATTGAATTTCCTAGTCTGTCTAGACAGAAGAATTTTTTTCTCCATTGGCTAACCATATTTGACTCCATCACGCCATCAATGGCTCCTTCTTCCTCCCAAGGCCATCTCCACCAACCCCAACCCAGAATCCTTACTTCCCTTGATCTAATTTCTGTCACTCTGCAATACAGGGCTACTCAGCCTTCCTTGTTATGATCTCTACCATTGAGAGAGATTGAACCACCTAAAAAATGCCCATTAGCAGTGCTTTCCAAACAAAAAAGTAATGCACGTCTATAAATCACAACATTTTCCAAGGCCACAGTTGTAAATAGGAGGCGCTTCTAAAATAGTGACTTAGTCCCCTTGGTACATAGAAAACAATATCTGGCCCAACAGGGATCTTCTGGTCAGGCAGCCTGTAGCTATAGCTTATTTGCTCCTCTTAATTATCAACTGGAATTCATATTCATAAAAAAAGAAAAAAGAAAAAAAAGAAAAGAATAGTTAGGTTAGGCAGCTGCCCCTTCCTTGGTTCCTTGGGGCTTAAAGATTTGATAGGAATTCACACAACTTTTGATAGAACCAATACTAAATCCCTACATTGGAGAAACAATTCCCTCTGAAAAAAATTACCAGACAGATGAAAACATTCCATAGCCCAAAATAAAGCAGCCAGCCAAAGAGTCCAAGTATCACTCTCTGCAAGTACTTAAAATACAAGCAATATTGTTCTCTCAAAGAAAGTTTGAAACTGTCCAGTTCTTATTTGTGGACATTTGAGAGACTTATATTACAGGGCTAAGGGAATTGCTTCTGAAAATGTATTTACTGCTTAATATATCATATTTCTCCTCAATTTCAGTCAGTGTTAGAGGGCAGTGAGCATTTTGTAAATGGCTGAGGAAAAAAATATTTGTGTGCAATTATTATATATCCAGCCAAATTTTCATTTGTACTTAATGACAATCACAGAAAATTATCAAAGAAGAAAATAAAAATACTATTTCCATTCATATTTATATCCAGCCAAATTTTCATTTGTGCTTGATGACAATCACGGAAAATTATCAAAGAAGAAATTAAAAACACTATTTCCATTCGTATTTCAAAAAAATAAGTAGAAAGTATATAGATAAATGAAGAAAATAAACAAACAATGATGAAAATGGTACATCCAAAGAAATAGTAAAGCAAAGTAAACTGACCCAGTTGTTCTCACCATTGGCTACACATTTCAATTACATGAAAGAATTTAAAAAATACATACATAAATAAAATAGAGGAGTGATCAAATTGCTTTGGGTGAAGCCCACATATGTGTACCTTGTGGAATGCTCTCTGGGATTCCAATTTGCACACTGAATTGGGAACTCTAGTTAAAGAAATTTGGAGGAAATAGGCTGATAGACATGAGGAATGGAGACAGGAAAAAGCTGGAAGATATGCTTTGTTTTGCTTTTTTTTTGGGGGGGGGTTACCTGGGATTGAACCCAGGAGTGCTTAACCACTGAGTCACATCCCCGACTTTTTTATTATATTTTATTTTGAGACAGGTTCTTGTTGAGTTGCTTAGGGCCTCCCTAAGTTGCTGAGGCTGGCTTTAAACTTTCATTTCTCCTGCCTCAGACTCCCAGCCTCTGGGATTACAGGTGTGTGCCACTGTGTCTGGCAGGACATATTTTGTTAAATGCTGTATTACTGCTGTCAAAGTAATAGAAGAATAACATTAATGTCCCATTCATTTGTTGGAGTTAAAAATATTCTGCCTGCCTTTTTTTCTTTTTTTCCTAAGTGATAGGGATAAATAATGACCCAAACAGGCCCAATCCTGGAGTCCAAGGAGCATTTAACCCAACAACAGAGATCAGCCAGGAAATGCGTGGGCACGGTGCATTGTGATTCTATGGAACTAAGTAGAGGCTCCATGGTTACTCCTTGCGTCAGAGCAGGCTACACAGAGGACCTGACCTCCAAACCAATATCTCGTCCCATCTCGATTTATAAACACTGTTTAGGCACAACTTATACTACCTTTTTCTCTTATTTCAGTTTATTATTGCTTGTCTTCCTTGTTCATACCTGATTAGACAGTAGATTAGATATAAAGGAAGAAATCTCTAGGGGCATGCTTACCATTAGGAAAGAAGTGAATCTGAGACCTGAAATCAACAAACAAAGCCAATCAAGGAAATGAAAATAGATCCCAAAGTAAAACAGACTTGAGACATTTTAAAAAGGAAAAATTATCTAGCGTATCTCTGTTTCTCAAAGGCATTGATGAGAGTTCATCATGCCTACAAAAGGCATTTAATAAAACACTAAATATTGCTGTTACTTCTCTTTAAATGTACAGAAGTATAATATTGTTGGTAGTTTTTCCTCCTGTAAGGTATTTGAGTGAGAAGTTGTGTTCCTTTAGCCCCTAATCTGTGTCCTTGGGTTGTTCCTTGTTATTTTTGAATTCAGCTTCTTTGGAGTTACTGAAGTTACCTATCACCTGGAACTTTTATACCACAGTCCTCCTTGGCAAGATCTCAACATCTCTTCAGAGACTTCAAAACCAGACTTGAAGAATATGGTTAGTCTATGGTTTCATTAAGTGCCTGATATTAAATTCTTCACAATGCTGTTTATAAGTTTCTGTGGAAAATGGGTTTTGCTGAGGAGTTTGAGTAAGAGAAGGAAATGGCAATTCTGGAGGAATAGTCTCAAGTAAAACTGTATGCTGCATATGAGTAATCCTCCAGACCAAGCAAGGAAGGAGGGCTTGAGAGTCAGCTAAAAACTGACACTTTTAGAGGAGTTTGTCCTGCAGATAAATCCCAATTTCCAGCTTGCTCCTATTCTGAGATCCGTTGCTTTCCTGGACAGTGACTTCTTGTTCACACTGTAACAATGCACAGTCCTGCAGTTTTTGCCAAGTAACCCCAGTTGCTTATATCTGACTGAGCTTATCTGACCTTACAATCCATTCCACTCTTCATTTCCCAAGAAAAACCTATGTACTAATTCAATTATGCACATTTTGTCAAAACATGAGTAATACATTCTAGAATAAGGCCACACAATAAATAGGAAGAGCAAGAATAGAGAGAGAATAAGCTAAGATAAACTTTGCACCAAGTCCCAGTGATCTCTCTTCTGTGTGAGAAGAGAGATCTCTTCTGTGCTTTTTAAGATCTTCTTAATCATCCAAATCCTAACTACTGAATCAAAAGCATATACCACCTCCAAAGGGAAAGTATGCATTTTCTGAGGCAGTAAAGTGGAAATCCATGTAGAGGAGAATAAACATTCCCTTAACTGGTACCTAGACCATTTTTTCCATGTACCCAGTACCAGTGCCAAGATGGCAATTCTGCTGCACAATTTCATGTGCATAGAGATGCATATGTGCAACGTGCGTGGACCTGGGAAGCTTTGTTTCATGCTGCTCATGCTTCTTTCCTATGGACACCTGTGTGGCCTGTTACAGTCATCCTTGTTTGCTTCACTGTTCTTCTCCAACAGTAAATAATAAATAGAAGTATTTACTTATTTCCCTATGTACCTTTGAAGTGCATTCAAAATTTTGGTCATGGCTTTCTGGAAGAATCTCCTATTACCATTGTGTGCCAGCCCAATTTGTCCTCTAAGATAGTAAAACTATTTAATCTTTCATAGTCTTCTGGTTATAAAGATAAGTCTATATATATTGTCTATCCCAGGAGATAGACAATAATCTTAATCTATAAAGAGAAATTCAGGTTTTATGAGAAGAGGGAATGTTCGGGAATGTTCAGAGGGACAGGCATATGGACATGAGAACCCTAAGAACAGAAGTTAAAGGATTTAGCAGAAATAATGATGATTTAGCAGAAAGAGCTAAATATATGCTCTTCAGCCTTTCACTGGTTAATAGGGGCTAGGAGTTGCTAATCCCAACCTTAATATCATGAGTTAAATAATTATCCTATAATAAACCCTGTTAATTTTTGATATACAATAGAAATTTCTTGGAAGTAACAGTTACTCTGAAAGACACAACATACACACACACACACACACACACACACGGGGGCGGGGGAAGTATCCTAGAAGTCATCCTTAACAGGTCCATCTCTATTTGTCCATGCATCAAAAACTTCAATTATCTTAGGCCATGATGGAGCTGCTAGGTATTCCTCTCACTGAATTCTTCTCAGAGAGAATTCTAGGAGTAAGGAAAAAAAGAAAAGAATATTTATCAGTTCAACATTCTACTAAATTGTATTTGGTTTAGGATTACACTCTCACAGAGGTAGTTGCGCTTTAACTTACTGGGAAGCTCTTGGTTATAATCCTAATTATCATTATAGAATTCTGTTTCCATTAACCCTTTAGCAATGTCTTATCAAATTAATTTGACACATATTTTATATAGAAAAGGAAATATCTTAAGAACTTTATAGTAATAAATGCCTGAACTACAAGGTCCAGAATTGAAGAAGAGATTCATGTGGGATCCATGCAAAAAGTTGATATGGGATTTGGCAGAAGAACCATTCAGATAGAGCCTGCAGATAGAGATAGAGACGACCCAAAGCTAACTGGTAGGGAAGAGGTATGCAAATAGGGTTGTGAGGTGGAGACAACCTTATTAATTTTCAGGAAAACCTTGTATATAATATCATGAACAAAGAACACTCACATTACAGATTCTGTATTCACTGAGGAATAGAAGAGAGTAAAACAAAACCAAATCCAAATCCAGTGCTGTTAAAGGTGTGTGTGTGTGGGGGGAGCGTGTGTATGTGTGTATACATGTGCACACATATCCACATTTACTCTGGCACAAGCATTAAAGCTTAATGCTGTCTGGAACATATATAATACCTATCACTAGAAATCTGTTTACAGTTTTCTTTTTCTAACACAACATCCTTTTGCAAAGAACAGGCCTTCTGCATTATTTATATTTAGAAGACTTGTATAATAAGGTACAGCTACATTTCCATTATGTTCCATGCACTTCTATAAAGGTACTCAATAGCAAAACTGATATGGAGACTAATGAATCTTGGGCAAAGAGGGTGGCTTGGTGACTAAGGTAGGCTGCATGCCATTTTTACATATCACTACATTATTTTTATCGCCCGCTGTTATTCCCTAACATTCATTTTAAAAAATAAGCATCTATGCCCTTATTTAAGATTTTCCATCTTCTGTATGATTCTGAGTATTATTCAGCTACAAGACACTTCACAGACTATCAGAAAAACAATTTATAGACCTGAATTCATTCCCTTAAGATTTCCTTAAGGTTTGTCCTACAAAGAATTTGTTTGATTTGGGTATTTGTTTGTATGAGATAGGAAAAGTTATCTTTATTAGATTTTAGATATCACTTTTTAAAATCATAAATGCTATAGGTGTTCTTTGTACTCCTCAAGATCCTCCTGTCTATTCTGGAAGCTTAAGAAATATTTCAGGACCTCCAAGTTCCAGAATAATATTTTGAGAATTGGGTTGATCTTACTTTAACACTTTGAGGTCAATGCAGTCTCTTATGAAAATTTGGCTGTCATTAACTTTACCTACCAGCAAGTAGATGGTGTCATTCTGTGGCATCTCTAAGAGATTGCTGTCTACACTCACTCTGACACACATATGTCTCAGGGTTAGTCATCCTAGCTCTTTAGGTCCTTCATTAAATTGAGCCCAAACATGCCTCTGTTTACTCTCTACTTTAAGGTTTGCAGTGATGCAAATCTGGGTTATACCTTCATTAATTATTGAATGTAACTTCTGTGGTCACTTGAATATTTTCTTCACCAAGCTAAAATTCCTTAGTTACTTCATTGTTCTTAACTACATGAGATGCACCATGAAATCATAACAACAATGTTAACAAATAGCAAAAACTTGTCACTTGTATTAGCTTATTCTTTTTTTTCCCCATCGCAGTACTTTTTTTTTTACTTCTTTTACATTACAAGTATTATTTTTTTAAAATTTTATACTTTATTTTTATTTTTTTTTAATTCTTTTTTTTTAAGAGGATAACATTTCATTTCTCTGGTTGTAAGTGATATAGAATCACAACATACATGCAGTCATACATAAAGTTAGGGCTATGATGACCATCATATTCCACCACCTTTACTGTCCCCATGTCCCCTTCCCCCTTACACCCCTGTGAACAGAGTTCCTCCATTGTTTCCATGTCCTTCCCCACATTATGGATCACCATCCATTTATCAACAAGTACATTCGGCATTTGGTTTTCTGAGATTGGCTTACTTCACTTAGCATGATATTCTCCAACTCCATCCATTTACCTGCAAATGCCATAATTTTATTCTCTTTTATTGCTGAGTAGTATTTCATTGTGTATACATACCACAGTTTCTTTATCCAGTTATCTATCGAAGGGCACCTAGGTCAGTTCCACAGTTTAGCTATTGTGAATTGAGCTGCTATAAACATTAAATTGGCTGCAGCACTGTAGTATACTGTTTTTAAGTCTTCTGGGTATAGACTGAGGAGTGGGATAGCAGGCTCAAATGGTGGTTCCATTCCAAGTTTTCTAAGGAATCTCCATACTGCTTTCCAGATTGGTTGCACCAATTTACAGTTTCACCAGCAATGTATGAGCATGCCTTTTTCCCCACAACCTCGCTAACACTTATTGTTGTTTGTATTCTTGATAATTGCCATTCTGACTGGCATGAGATGAAATCTTAGGGTAGTTTTGATTTGCATTTCTCTGATTGCTAGAGATGTTGAACATTTTTTCATATATCTGTTGATCGATTGTATATCTTCCTCTGTGAAGTTTGTGTTCACCTCTTTGGCCCATTTATTGATTGGGTTGTTAGATTTTTTGGTGATAAGTTTTTTGAGTTCTTCATATATTCTGGAGATTAGTGCTCTATCGGATGTGTGTGTGGCAAAGATTTGTTCCCAGAATGTCAGCTCTCTGTTCACTTCATTGATTATTTCTTTTGCTGAGAAGAAGCTTTTTAGTTTGAATCCATCCTATTTGTTGATTCTTGATTTTACTTCTTGTGCTATAGGAGTCTTGTTAAGGAAGTATGGTCCTAATCTGACATGATGAAGATTTGGGCCTATTTTTTCTTCTATTAGGCGTTGGGTCTCTGGTCTGATTTCTAGGTCCTTGATCCACTTTGAGTTGAATTTTGTGCATGGTGAGATAGGGGTTTAGTTTCATTTTGCTGCATATGGATTTCCAGTTTTCCCAGCACCATTTGTTGAAGAGGCTATCTTTTCTCCAGTGTACGTGTTTGGCTCCTTTATCTACTATAAGGTAACTGTATGTAAGTGGGTTCGTCTCTGTGTTTTCTATTCTACACCATTGGTCTACATGTCTATTTTGGTGCCAGTACCATGCTGTTTTTGTTACTATAGCTTTGTAGTATAATCTGAGGTCTGGTATTCTAATGCTTCCTGCTTCCCTCTTCTTGCTAAGGATTGCTTTGGCTATTCTGGGTCTCTTATTCTTCCAAATGAATTTCATGATTGCCTTTTCTATTTCTATAAGGAATGACGTTGGGATTTTAATTGGGATTGCATTGAATCTATATAGTGCTTTGGGAAGTATGGCCATTTTGACAATATTGATTCTGCCTAATCAGGAGCATGGGAGATTTTTCCATCTTCTGAGGTCTTCTTCAATTTCTTTCTTCAGTGTCTTGTAGTTTGCATTGTAGAGGTCTTTTATCTCTTTTGTTAAATTGATTCCCAAGTATTTTATTTTTTTGAGGCTATTGTGAATGGGATAGTTTTCCTAATTTCTCTTTCAGAGGGTTTATCACTGATGTATAGAAATGCAATTGATTTGTGGGTGTTGATTTTATATCCTGCTACTTTGCTGAAATCATTTATTAATTCTAAAAGTTTTCTGGTAGAATTTTTTGGATCCTCTAAGTATAGAATCATGTCGTCTGCAAATAATGATAGTTTGAGTTCTTCTTTTCCAAT
>PVHX01023578.1:0-25488 GCA_004024805.1 Geosciurus inauris
CAGAGTCATTCGTATTTCTCTGGCAATCCTTATTCAAGTTTCAATGTCTTCCTATTAGATTTAAAGTAAAAGCTGAATTTCCTAAGATAGCCTGTGAGGCCCTGCAAGGTCTGGCCCAGCTATCTTTCCAGCTGTGGCCAGGGCCACTCTCATTCTGGGATAGTGGCCAGGCCCTTTCCCTCTCTACAGTCTTAGTATATACTGTTTTCCTTGGCCTGAAAAGCTGTTCTTGCTCATTCTATGGCTGATCTTTTTTATTGTTCAGGTTTCAGCTAATCTGTGATGTTTTTTAGAATGTGAATTCATGTGAACAGGCTTTGAGTGTACTAAAGTGCTCTGTGAAAACTCTTGATAAATTTTGATTCTTCAGTGAAAGCAAAGTGAGTCCCATCATTGCACATGATGCTAACATTTGTTATGCTTGTTGATAGGAAGAAGAATGACCACCAACACTTACGTGAGCATGATTCTGGGGGCCTGGATCAATGGCCTATTCTGGGCTATGATGCCCATCACAGGGTGGGCCAGTTATGCCCCAGATCCTACTGGGGCTACCTGTACCATAAATTGGAGGAAAAATGATACGTAAGAGACATGTCTACGCTTTATAATCAAATGCTTCAACTGTACATATTTTCTAACCCCTCAAATTTAAGCTCATAATGGACTAGGGGTGAGGCTCAGTGCTAGAGTGCTTCAACTGTACATGAGGTAGCATGAGGGAGGTGCCAGGTTCGATCCCTACCACTGCAATAAAAATAAACAAATATGTTCCAGATTTAAGATCAGATCACTTTTCTCATACAGAGTGTGGCCAAGTGCTTCTTTGATAATGAGGATGTGATCCAAGCAGGAGTCAAAATAGAAGGGTGAATTATGTTTCTTTGCAAGTAGAGGTTACCTACTTCCCTTTGCCCCCTCATTCTGTCCTTTTCTCCCTTCCCCTGTCCTTTTCTAAGTCAGCCATGGGGACACCAATGACCTTGCCAATGTTTGCTCATCTTAGAGTTAGGATTGTGAGCGAAGCATTAATGAAGCTCTAGAGCAGGCAGCTCTGGTGAAAGTCTCCTGCTGTCTGTCCAAGTTGATCTGATGTTCAGGCACATTCTGAGAGCTTTGCAGCAAAAGTGCAGTCACTACAAGTGTTTGCCTAAGAGTCAGTGATGCTCCTCCATATTTTCCGGGGTAACAAGGATAATTTAGTTCATTAAGGGAAATGAGAGAGGACTCCGAAAAACAAATAGAAAATTTCTAAATCTTAATCTACAACTTTTTCTGAATAGAGTCAAAAAACAATTATTTCAGTTTTATAGGCCAGATGGTTTCTGTTGTAACTATTCAATTGTCATCACCTGTGAAAGCAGTCATAGACAGTATGTAAATGAATGTACATGGCTGTGATCCAGTAAAACGTTATGTGCAAAGATAGTTGGACAGCTGGCATGACACACAGGTCATAACTTGCCAACCCCTAGTCTAAGTGAACTGAAAGTCAAATATAATTCCTAAACTTTTTAACAATAAGATGACCGTCACTATTATTTCTAATAAGTTATCTCCTTTCCCCTTCTCCTGTTTAGGACATTAAATGAGTTGTCATTGCTTTTCCCTTTTTCCAGATCTTTTGTGTCTTACACGATGACAGTGATTGCAGTAAATTTTATTGTGCCCTTGACAGTGATGTTTTTCTGCTACTACCATGTCACTCGATCCATTAAACACCATGCTGCTAGTAACTGCACTGCATACCTAAACAGAGACTGGTCCGACCAGGTAGATGTAACGAAGGTAAGATGTCAAAATTCTTAAAAAGTTGTTTCGTAATCACACTTTTACAAATACATAGTTAAAATGGAATCTCATGACCTGTCCCAGTCTCATTCTCCCCACCTCCCATTTTCACTCCCCAGGTCTTTCTTGCAGTGATTTTCTTTATATTCCCAAATGATATGCTTATTGGCTCTTTGGATATTTCTGTTGGTTATCATTACTGGACTTCCTATTATGGACGAAGAGGATTTATTTCTCTTATGCCACCAACCTGCCCCCCACCTCCCCTACATCTTTCTCTTTCCTTATCTGTCAGTATGTTAGCAATGTTTGTTGAGATTAAAAGGCTTTTTCCTTCATCTCAGTGTGTCCAAACATATTGCAGACTAGATTCGGTTCACCTTCTTTCTGGAGGCATCCTTCTTGGTTCCCTTGAGATCCTCGCTCTTCTCTGGGGTGGTTGCTCTCTAAGACAGCTCCCTCTTCCTCACCAGCTGGGAGTAACTTTTGCTCCTTTGCAGGGCCATATGGCCTATTTTCGGGATTACTTGTCTTTGTGGTGGTGTTTATTTTAGTGGAGCACATTCTCCAGTAGATTGCTGATGTTTCAAGGGCGATTAAATATTCTTAAGACTTTGCATAATTGGAACTGGGATTGTAGCTCAGCGGTAGAGCACTTGCCTCACGTTTTAGTTGTACATCTACAACTAAAAAAATATTTTAAAAAAAGACTTTGCATAATTGAAAATGTCTTATTCTATTATTTTATTTGACTATGTTTTCTTGGTCTAGAATTCTAGGTACAAAAATACCATTCAAAGAATTCTGAGGGCATTGCTCTATGGAGTCTCCTAGCTTTCTGTGTTGCTATTGCAAAGGTCATTGTCATGCTAGTGAGTGATTCTTTGTAGTGATCTGTGAGTTTTCTCTGGGAGCATATAGGATCTTCTCTTTGAATCTTGTTTTCTGAATTTCATACTAATGTGCCTTGCTGTGATCTTTACTCATGTACTACTGAGTACCTGGTGAGTACTTTCATGTGGAGACTTGAATTTGCCTCTTTTGGGAGATTTCTTGTATTATTTTTCTGGTAATTCCTGCCTCTCTCTTTTCTCTATTCTCTTTTCCTAGAAATCCATGTATTTGGATTTTTAATTTTCTGGAATTATCTTCTGATTTTCTTAAATTTTCTCTGCTAGGTTGTCTCTGTTTTGTTTGTTGTGTAGCTGTTATTTGTGTCTTTCTGTTTCTAGTTTCTGACGATTTCCTCAGCCATATGCAGATCTGTGATGAGGATGAGAATAATGAAACCCAAGTTTAAAGTGCAAAATTTAAAGGTGCACCAAAAAACTCAATAACATAATAATAATAATAATAATAATAATAATAATAATAAAGTCTGTACTGGGTGTGGTGGCACACACCTGTAATCCCAGTAACTCAGTAGGCTGAGGAAGGAGGATCATAAGTTTGAGTCCAGTCTCAGCAATGTAGTGAGACTGTCTCAAACTAAAAAATAAAAAGAGCTAGGGAGGTAGCTCAGTGGTAGAGTGCCCCTGGGTTTAATTCCCATTAAAGAAAGAAAGAAAGAAAGACAAACAAATTAAAAATAGTGTAATGCAATAATTTAAAAACTCAAAATTAGTGTAAAAATTATTTTGAACAATTCACAATAGCTAAACTATGAAAGCAGCCTAAGTGTCCATCAACAAATGAATGGATAAAGAAAATGTGTATATATACACAATGTAGTTTTATTCAGCCATAAAGAAAAACAAAATTATGTCATTTGCAAGAAAATGAATGGAACTAGAGACCATTATGTTAAGCAAAATAAACCAAAAAATGGCCACATGATTTCTCTCATACATGGAAGCTAGAGAGGAAAAAGGAAAAGAAAAGCCTGGGGGTGGGAGGCATCTCATGAAATTCCAAGTGAGATCAGTAAAGGAAAGGGATCCTGAGAATGGGAGGTGGGGAAGGAGGTAGGAGTGCTGTGAGTGATATTGACCCAATTAGATTGTTATATTGTGTGCATGTATGAATATGTGATAACAAATCCCACCATTATATCAACTATAATACACCAATAAAAAATGTGAAAAAAAACAAAATTAAAAAAATTTTTAAATAAAGCAAAATTCTAAGACTGAAAAAGATGAACCCTAAAAAAATTATGTTGAACAAAATATAAAATTTTAAATAAATTTCTGACCCTGTACTTACAGAACTCACTTCTCCCACCTCTCTCTAAATCTAGGCTGGCAATATTATTCAGCCTTCCTATGACATTTTTTATGTTTCTACTTTCACTTTTATAGATAGCATAAAACTTTTTTCTAGATAAAATAATTATTTTATACATTGTCCTCTATTTTAATAACCTCCTCTTGTTATGTGGGTATATCTCTTATTCCATGATATATTCTGTATATATTTACATTTTTCTTCTGGTCACTACATATTTTTGCGGTACACTGCATTCCTCTGCTATTTTTTTCTCTGCCTGTGTGAGAGTTTCTCATTGTCTGCTGGTCAGTACTGTTCCCTCATATGTAAGAGTGGTGCACTAAAAATCTGATGGTAAGCTTAGAGGTGCTCATTAGAGGGGATTTCTGACTGTACTTTCAGGTTTTTCAACTTGGGCTGGTTAGTTTCCAAGGAGATGATTCTTTCATGTCCCTGAGTAGGAGATCCATGTCTGTCAGTACTCTCAAGCCCGGAGCTGGGAGAGGGCACCATGCAAATAACCCTCTTTTTAGTATAGTACTGCAGTGCTTAGTTGAGCCTGGACTCCCTGAGTTCTGAGCTATCCTGCTTTAGCCATTTTTATGCTGAGCCTCTGGGGATTTTGTAGTGAGAGCAAGAGGCAGTTACTGAGTGGACTGAATGGATCTGCAGAGGAAATTTGGGAGTCTAACTGCTTCTTTTGGCAAATATCAACCAGTTGTCCTATTTTGAGTTCCATGTGCACCCCCACATTCAAAGCTATCTGGTACCTTAGAATACTAGACTTCTATAGTTCTATAGAATGGATTAGTCTGTATTTGGGCTTCTCTCATTGCTATGTTTTTTAAAAAAACAAACAAACATTTTCTTGCTTATTTTTTAATCATTCTCATGCCTGGTAAGTAATTTGCCACTTGTCCAACAGTTATTGTTTCGATTAAAAAAAAACCCAAACTATTATCTAATCTCTGATTCTGTGTCCTTGTAGGTTTATGTCTTTTAAAATCTGTTTCTTCATTGTAGTAAGCAATCAGGAGGGAACAATAAAAAAATTATATTTTTTCATTTAAACAAAATGCAAAGGAGCTTTACAAAATTATCTGCACTGTATATAAAATATATTCAACTCAAATGGCCTGTGGTAAAATTCGCTGAGTTCAAGATAGGACTTGACTTATTTCCAGATTAAGTTTAGGAAGTTTTAAAAATTTTTTGATTAGCAGCTAAGCACAGTGAAGGAGTGTGTTCATTGGCTTTCTGTTGCTGTGACAAAATGTCTGAAAAAATCAACATAAAGGAAGGAAAGATTTATTCTGGCTCACAGTTTCCAAGGTTAGTCCATAGTCACATGGCTTCATTGCTATGGGTTTATGGTGAGACAAAACATCATGGTGGAGAACATGTGGTGAGCAGAGCTGGTCATCTCTCAGGGGCCAGAAAGCAAAAGAGAAGGAGAAGGGAAGGGTCCAGGGACAAAATATACCCTTTAAGGTATATTAATACACCCCAGTGACACACCTCTTCAAACTAGGCCCTACTTGCTAAAGTTTCTACCACCTCACAATAGTGCTACCAGGTGGGAACCAAGCCTTCAACACATAAGCCTTTGGGGACGTTTCAGATCCAAACTAATAGCAGGGAGGGAAGAAAGGTAGAAGAGAGAAAAAGAGAGACAGAGAAGAAAAAAAAGTGATATCCGGAGTTCATAGTACAATTACCTGAAGTAGGTTGGAGTGGGTTTGCTTCTTTCATCAAAGCCATTTTTTGTACTCTTCTGAGCACACCATAAGAAAGAGGGCACTCTTTACACGTCTGTACCATTCTTAAAAGCAGTGAACATACCCATTTGCCAGGCTTTAGTTATCATAGATGATTTTAGGAACCTTTATTAAGAACAGTGAAGGCAAATACTCAGCTATTTCCTTTATGTCATCAATAATATAAATTTATTAAATTCCAATAGGTAGATTTTTATGCTATTTTAGATATATTAACTACCTAAATATTTTAGATCTTGGGTTTGGCAAATATCTGTTTCTTTTTCAGATGTCTGTGATAATGATATTGATGTTTCTGGTGGCATGGTCCCCTTATTCTATTGTGTGCTTATGGGCTTCTTTTGGTGATCCAAAGAAGATTCCTCCCTCAATGGCCATCATAGCTCCACTGTTTGCAAAATCTTCTACATTCTACAACCCTTGTATTTATGTGGTTGCTAATAAAAGGTAAGTTAGGTCTAAATTGTTTCCAAATAAAAGAAAATTGACACAGAAATAATGTTAAAATGGTAGTAGGGAAGCCAAGCATGGTGACCACGTCTGTAATCCCAGACACTCTCAGTAGGCTCAGGCCAGAGGATTGCAAGTTCAAGACCAGCCTATTAAGCCTAGAGAGATCCTGTCTCAAAATAAAATTTAAAAAGGGGGCAGGAGATGTAGCTCAGATGTAGAGTGCCCCTAGATTCAATCTCTAGTACCAGGGGAAAAAAAAGGCAGTGGATAATATTCTAAAACTTTTCAAGAGTTGACAAAATCTAGTGTAAAGTTATTTGGCTTATGCAACCACAGCAGCATCTATGACCCTAAATGCCCAGACCAGTTTTGTGACAGACTCTTCCCACTTGGTGGCAGAGATGATCTTGGCAATGCAAGACTCAAGTTCTACCAGGTAGGTATCCTCAGAGACAAACTTTATCCCTGAGAGCTTTCTGGCAGAAAAGTCCATGGTTGGTCCTTGGTCAGCTTGGTTTGTAGTGGTTAACCCACCCAAATATATGCAATAGTGGTTTCCAAAGGAAAGAGCGATTCTAGTACCAGGAAAGAGACCAGGCAATATTGGCCATTATTTTTAGTAGCTAGCATAGTTTTATGCTTACCAGACAGAAAACATTTTCAAATGCGAGAGAAATATCCAGTGCTAACATAAAGGACTTCAAGAGTGAATTATTCCTCCCTCCCTTTTTGGAGACTTTTAGCAAAGAGTTCCTTTGCTGACTCTTCAGTGAAGTTTTGATTATTTCATTTCCTGTTACTCTGGAAGATGGACTAATCCACTATGCTTAAATATTTGGCCAGAAAATCTCAGTAGAAGTCAAGTAACTGGATCCTGGAATGACAATGCTGCTTCTATTAAACACATGTATTAATACATATGCTAGGAAGAACAGCTATAGCAGCAGGTATGGGAAAGAACATATAGAAGTTAAAAGCAAACTGACCACATCAAAAGAATAAAGAGCACATTTAAATTCAGTCTGCTGGTAGTTCTTTTGGAACTCAAGCCCCCTGCCTCAAGTCAACTGGCCTTTGCTCAAGAACATGAAACATGCATATTTAATAAATAAATAAATCATTGTTTATTTATACTAAGTAAAATGTACTTGACATTTGAAGTATCGTTTTAAACATACATAATTATTGATTTTATTAAGTATCTTCAAAGTTTATAACTAATAGTGCAAAATTGATTTTTAATTGTACCATATGCCCTATACATTTATAAAGGCTCTCAATAGTAGATGCTAAAGTTGGAGGCAGAAATATATTTGGAAATGTCAATTGACAATAGTAGCACCTTAGTCATATTTGAAAATGCTTCAACAGTTCCATGTCCTTTTGGGATAAAGCCAGATTTTCCCTTTCTTATTGTAGGTTTCGGAGAGCGATGTTTGCCATGTTTAAATGTCAGACTCACCAAGCAATGCCTGTGACAAGCGTTTTACCAATGGATGTATCTCAAAGCCCACTGGCTTCTGGAAGAATCTGAACTAAGAGAAAATCACAGTAGCAAAGCATTGTATTTGTGTGTTTTTTAATGCTTCAATTTTATTTTAAATACAAGCCCATTGAGATCAAGTGTGGACATACATAATTGTCCTGTTACACTGGCCCATTGCTCTGTTTGTGCCTTGATGGCTATAGTGCGTGTGTCTCTGTTTCTTTATATATGAACTCATTCCTCGGCTCCTTTGATGAATCTAGACACATGAGATTAAGGTCCTATCCCTTTTATTTCTTCTCATCATGGCATTCATTACACAAGACTGATGACTTACAACTTGCCTGAGTTCTCCATTAGCTACTATTTTAATATTATAATAAATTAATAATAATTTACAATACTCAATAAATTTTTACTGAAATGAGTGGTTGACTTTCAAATCTAGACTAGAAACTTTTTATCACTTCAAAACTTAAAACTTAGAATCAATTATTATTGACAACATTGTTTAACAAAAATAATCAAATAAACATTAAACACTATTGTATTCAAATCATGTTGGTCAATGCAAATATATATTTTATCTAGCAATGTGATATCTGTCCATTTGGTTATGTATTTTGCAATTTTTAATTACCATTTTCCTGCATATGTATTTCCATGTTTGCTGCTAGAATTAAGTTCAATCTGCATGGGAATTTTTGTATATTTGTTCTTCAGTGTATCCTTAGCATGTAGACCCATTCTGTCTGGCAAATAGTAGGCACTCAATAAATATCTGTTGAATGCTGAATTTGTAAAATTTGTCATTTTAAATGAATATTAATAATAGCACAATATGTCATTGTTTAAATAATGGGCATCTAAATTGCCTCCAGTTTTTACTTTCATGGATGCACTATTGAGAACATTTTATTACAAATATCTTTCTTTCTCTGAGAGATTGTTTTATTTGAGTATTTCTCCAGACTAGAGTTATTGGAAACAAACATAAAATAATATTGTTATGGCTAACTTGCTATCTGGAAAATAATTAATTTACACTGCATTGGTAGTATGTAACTGCATTTTTCACCAACTCCTGATGGTCCTGTATTGTTTTATTTTCAAACTGTGGACCATTTACTGTAACTTAAATTAATTTTATTTCACTTTTCTTTAAGTGCTAGTGAGGCTGTGTAGCTTTGCCTATTGTATTTTCTTATCTTAATTTTTTTCTTTTGGTAAATTGTCTAACATTCTTGGTTGCATACTAAGTAAAATCTGGGTATTAGTTTTATATGTACAATTTTCTATGTATATGGAGTGGTAAATTCCTTTGACAATCTTCTAGATTAGCTAGTGTGGTGGTACACACTGTAATCTCAGCTACTTGGGAGGCTGAGGCAGAAGGACAAGTTCAAGGCCAGCCTGGGCAACTCAGTAAGATCCTGGCTCAAAATAAAATTTTAGAAAAGGACTGGGGATGTAGCTCAGCAGTAAAGTGAAGCCTTGCAGGTACAAAGCCCTGCATTGAATCCCCAGCATAGCAAGGACAACCAACAACAACCTCACAGTTTATCTCCCTACTCTTCGCCTTTCCCTACTACAATCAACAGATTAACTTCATAACTAATCTTTTTAAAAGAAGATTTTCCATCCTTCAAATCTTTAGCTCAAACCTTTTCTATTGCCTTCCATGTAAGTATAAATCCCTCAGCTGGATTTTTAAGACCTTCTTCAACATGACCCCAGAGGGAATTTTCAGCTTTTTAGTCTTTCTCTAATAGTCAAATTAAAATGTCTAATGTTCCTAAAGTGCTCTGAATGCTTTGTGCCAGGAATTCTTTGCTCATCTTGTTTCCTATAGCTGAGCCATTTACAGAGAAAGCCCAATGAGGTTGTGTCTAAAGTCACAGAGCCATTAAGTGGCTGAGACAGTCTTTGTTATATTGTTCAGAAAACTGATTCTGAGTTCCAATTTGCAAAACCTCACATTTATTTCCAGCAATAAGCAAAGGGTGATGATTCCTTAAGCATAAAGGACTTCAACAATCTGACAATATTTTAATACTAATCAATTAATTTTATTATATAAGATGGGTTTGATTACACACATCCTCTAGCCTCTTAGTTTTACTAATTTGATGTTTTATATTAAACAGATTTTCTATTCTCAATTGGGTGTGTTATGCTTCCATGTAGGTCATAACATCCTTGAAATTAATAACTCAAAAACCATGTGGTCACTTGGTGAGTAGAGCTCTTCTTACCACCGTTTCTTCTTCTTTTTGTGTTCAAAAACTCAGCCTGAGAGCTGGGTGTGGTGGCACACGCCTGTAATCCCAGCACTTTGGGAGGTTGAGACAGGAGAATCGCCAGTTCAAAGCCAGCTGAGGCATTAAGCAACTCAGTGAGACCCTGTCTCTACATAAAACACAAAATAGGGCTGGGGATGTGGCTCAGTGTTTGAGTACCCTTGAGTTCAATCCCCAGTACCAAAAAAACAAAACAAAACAAAACAAAAAAAAAACCTCAGTCTGAGTCACCACCTATTACTGTGTCTCCAGCATTGGGACACTATGGGTTTGACTCTGAATCCCTTCCTCTTTTTCATTGCCACACCTGATCATTTCTCTCTTCCTGAGGTTTCCTGAAAACTCTATCCCATTACTGGCACAGCAGACCAAGTTGGAGCCGCATGGTTGCTCACCTGGACATTACCACAGCTGTCCACCTGAAGCCTCCTTCTCCCTTCTCATTTGCTGTCAAAACCTTTCCTCCACTTGGTGGCCATACAAGTCTACCTAAAATGATGATCTAATGTGTCACTCCCAAGCCTAACCTTTTGCTTCTGTTTCCTACAGGCTGGGTGTAAGCTTTTTCAGAGGGAATCTAAGGCCCTTCCTCCATAACCAGGTCCTGTCTTACCTCTCCAGCTTTATCTTTATCCCTCATTTTTAACTTCCTGCCTCAGAATCTTGGGCCTGAGCTACAGAAAGTGCTTGCAATTCTCTGAGGACACCACACTTGTTTGCTTGCCCCATTTTGGTCCTGCTGTTACCTCTGCTTATGATGCTTCTTTCCTGATTTTTGTCATAATACCTCAGTGTGCACCCTATAAGAGCAGCTCAGGTGCCACCCACCATAGGAAGTCTTGCCTGATCAGCAGAGGCTGGGTTTGGTGATCTCTTGTGTTTCTTTGTTACTCTGCCTCTCTCTTTTTTTTTTTTTTAATTTTTTTAAAAAATATTTTATTTAGTTATAGATGAACACAATACCTTTGTTTATTTTATGTGGTGCTGAGGATCGAACCCAGTGCCTCACGCATGCTAGGCGAGCATGCTACCACTGCGCCACAATCCCAGCCCACTCTGCCTCTCTTAACCATGTGAGTTCTTTATGTATAATGACCATGCTTACTCATCTTTGTGCCCCTAGTACTTTGTTTAGCTTAGCATAGAGGAAGTGCTCAGTCATATCTGATGAACAAATGAATTGGGCAGAATCTGAAAATCAGTGTTTTAATTTATCAAAGTTTTTTTTTTTTTTTTTGTACCAGGGATTAAACTCGGGGGCACTCGACCACTGAGCCACATCCCCAGCCCTATTTTGTGTTTTATGTAGAGACAGGGTCTCACTGAGTTGCTTAGTGCCTCGCTTTTGCTGAGGCTGGCTTTGAACTCGCGATTCTCCTGTCTCAGCCTCCCAAAGTGCTGGGATTACAGGCGTGCGCTACTGTGCCTGGCTTCTAGCAAAGTTTTTTAGACTCTTCTGTTTCTATATAAATTCTTTTTTTATTGATTCTTTTTAGTTATACATGAGAGTAGAAGCCATTTTGATATAATTATAGAAGCATGGAATATATTCAGTCCCCAGTACTTTTCCTTTCTCTTCCCTTCTCCCACTTTCTGCTTCCTTCCCTCTATTAATCTTTTTGCCATTTACCCATGGTTTTTTAAAAGTTAATTTCCTGTGAGTGTACACAATGGTAAGATTCACTGTGGTATATTCATATATGTACATAGGAAAGTTAAGTTTTCAATAATATTTCCTATAATATTCTTGTTTTGTATAACTGATTTTTTTTCAAAGTTTTTGCTTTTAAGATGATGGACAGAATCATGTAATATGAAGATTAAATCCTTGACTGTCCCTGCAGATTCTTCATTTTGGGTATGTGGAGGGAGTTTTCAAATTCAATAAAATTTTTATTTTCTGCTAGAGTTTAATATTGCTAAAAGACATGAGAAGTGATTCAGATATGGGTTTGATGCCCCAAACTTGGGAAACTAGCTTGGAATAAAATATGTTCTTGAACAGAGATCATTGCCTCCATTAAAAATAAACATGCTGGGATAAACCTTATGCTCACTGAGATGATCTGGAAGAATCTCAGGACATGCTTTTACTGGAGACTAAGTCCTGACACATCAGGGGTGGATTGAAGAGCTTTTCCTAAAAAATCTATGACCAAGATTTGGTATTCTTTTTTTTTTTTTTTTTTTTGGAGATAACTAGTACGTGGCAACCCTAATAAATCTATTCTAAGTCAGTTTTATGCCATGTGCTTCTATCTTTAAAACTAAATTTTGCAAAACGAAATTATGTTATGATGGTAAAAAGAAAATGCAAAAAAATATTTATAATGCACAGGTAAATAAGCTACAGAATTTTCTAGCTTTTGCTAATATTTTTGAGTAATATTATTATTATTATTATTATTATTATTGTTATTATTATTAGTGCTGGGGATGGAACTCAGAGCATTGCACATGCTAGACACTGTACCACTGAGCTATACCTCAGCCCAACACTGAATTTTTTTCAACATTAATAGTGTTAAATTGTAGTGACAATTGTATTGATAGAAAAGGCACTTACTGAGTGTTTCCTTGCAAATTTAGATATGGGCAACTATTGAAATTGTCCTGGCAGATTTGATTTTCATTCTCCTTAGAATATGTAGCGTTGCTGAAACCATATGCAAAGGCTGGGTCTATTGATTCCCTGCAAGATACACTTGAAGGTTAAGTAACTACAGATCTCAGCTAATCCTTTGTAATCTGCTGTTACTAAATGACGGCTTGCATTCCTGGCACACCAGTTTCTGAATGCTTAGGATTTGATTTTTACCTTTTGTTCAAATTACCTCTGGAAGAAGCTATGCTTCTCCTTGCACATCTGTGCATTGTACTCAGCTTTTTGGAAGGAGTGAGCTGTTCGTGTCCTTCTCAGTGCACCTGTGATATTCATGGCCGAAATGACGACTCAGGTTCAAGGTATGCTCCTCTCCTTGCTACTAAAGATTCTAATTATTCCAGGGAAAAAACCCAAACAAGTCAGCCTTATTTTGAAGCAAATTGTTTGATTTTTCAGAAATCAGAAAAAGCTTAATTTACATACACTTTAGTTTAATTGTGTTAATACTGATCACCCACAGCTTTATTATTTCCATTTTGAGCAGTATAACTCTCAAAAGCCTCACGTGATTTGGAATTCCCAAACACACTGTGTTACAAAAATATTCATTACACTCATATTCATAAGAAGTCCCTTTCAGGAAGTTGAGACATTTAAATGTGTATAGAGAGCTCAGGCCTTGATTCGAGAAAGTCTGAGAGGGCTGGGCTGGGAGGGGCTGCTGGATGTGTTCACATCATTGGCTATCAGGTTTTTTCCTCATTTTGTCTGAGGATTGTTCATGCCAACAACTAGATAAAAGAAAGGATAATCATGAATGTGCAGTCAGAGAGGCATCTTTGGCAGACACTATAGGACCTCAGTGAAGTTATTTAATCTCTAGGTTACTTTAACGTCTACCTGTGCAGTAAGAAGAGGAATTTATGCATAAGGAACACTTTCAGATATAAGTTAAATGCAAAACAGAACTCTGATTAGCTAAATGAAGATCTTTTTTGTGTGTTTTTGGAAATGGTATTTAATAATAAAATCAGATTATTTGTGATTTGGTTGGCTGAAATAAGCAGTGAGTCTCTTAAACCAAGGAATCTGTTTAAAAAAAAACAGCACCACTTTAACCAAGAATAATAATAAACATTTTTGAGTAGTTTGTTTTGTTAATGTATTAGCTTTACTTAACTAACTATGGTATCTTTTTAAGATATTCACTGGGTGGTTAAAGCCAATGAAAAGAACACAAGTTAAAGACCTATTTTCCCAGGGAATTGTAGTAGTTAGTGGTCAGGCCAGAGTACTGCCTAGAAAACTTTCACAGAAATGTTTCCTTCCCCAAGGTGGCCCCATTACTAATGGCTTTTACAAAAAGCACAGAATATTATGCCTGGAAAGATCTTTGTAAGTAATCTAGTTCAACCTCTGTTATTTCATTTGTTCTTTTTCGATATATGTGACAGTAGAGTGTATTTTGACATATTGTACATACATGGAGTATAACATTTTAATCAGGATCCTCTGTCATTTTATAAGTGAAGAAATTAAACTGACAGAGATGAAATGGCTGGTCCTAGGTCACAGAGTTGTGCTGATGTAGATCAAAGACTGGTTGATGTTGATCAAGACTGGTTGATCAAAATGCTAGGTCTTGTTTCCTGTCTAGGCTTTTTTCTATTATGGCATGCTGAAATACTCATTGGGTAGGTCTGCTATTACTGTGGAATAAAACAGCACTGGAATTTGTGGTAAAGTAAACCAGAGATGAGGGCTGGGGTTGTGGCTCAGTGGTGGCATGCTTGCCTTGCACGTGTGGGGTACTGGGTTCAATCCTTAGCACCACATAAATGAATAAAATAAAGGTATTGTGTCCTACAACTAAAAAAAAATAAATAAAAATAAATAAACTAGAGATGACTAAGAGACATCTCCCGAGAATTCCAATGATTCCATAAGTTCTTCTCCAAAGGTTTTAGAAGTGAGAGGATGCTCAGGATATTGTAGCTTTGTGCTTCTTAACCTCTGTTTAGGTTATGGGCTGGCTTTTACAATGAACTGATTTAATGTGATGTGTTTTACTGAATGGCCATTTTATTGATGACTTACTAAATATATAGCATATCATAATTTAGATGTCACTTTACAAAGCTGTTTATTGTTCACTTTCAGCTATTCAGATGAGTATATGGTGGAAGAAAAATGGCCCTTGTTTTTCAGGCTTAAATGAATCTAGGTTCTCAAATTCCTCATACTTTAAACTCACACATGGGACAGGTTTGTTTTTCTATGCTTGTTTTACTTGTGCCAATAAACAAGATCACAATGTGACTTGCTCAAGGTCACTTAGGTTAGAGAGTGCCAAAAGGAATAAATTCAGTTTCTGGTTTATTCCTTACGTGGACAGTCACTCACAGGTTATGTTCTTAAAACAGAGCTCAACTTTAAACATCTAGTGTGAACACTTGCTCCGCCCCCTGCAAACTAATCCTTTCAAGAATGGTCAATTTATGATTTTAACAGGGTATTTTTTAACATGGACCGTTTCCTAAAGATGTGTACTTTGGAGGTAGACAGAGTGGGTGTGTAAGGTGGTTCTGTAACCTACTAGCTGGGTGACCTTGGGAAGTCACCTAATGTTGTTGGGCCCCAGTTATTTTAGAGGTAAAACTGGATTGTGGTTATTAGCAGAAAGCACCTACAGAGGAATTTCAAAGAACAGGAAGAAAGTGTGAGCTGAGTAGGTCTTTGTGGCTTAAGACTGGTCTCTGTGGCTCTCTACTACCTGGTGACAGATGGTAGTTAAGAGCACAGACTTCACTGGCATGGTGGTGCACACCTATTATCCCAGCAACTCGGGAGGCTGAGGCAGGAGGATGGCACATTTGAGACCAGCCTTGGCAACTTAGTGAAACCCTGTCAAAAAAGAACAGAAAAGAAAAGAAATACCTACTGAGTGCTTACTATATGCCAGGAAGATGTAGACTTTTGTATCTCTTTTATTTTGTTTGCAGAGCTAAGGATCAAACCCTTGCCTAGCTTTGTATATGTTAGGCAAGTGCTCTACCACTGAACTATACCCTCAACCCTTTTACATCTCTTTAAGTTAATCATTGTAACAGTGCCATATGGAAAAATGAGGCTGTGGGTCTGGTGAAGTGGCTTTCCTTGGTCAAAGAGGAGATGGCAGAGATCAGAATTAAACCAAGATTAGCCCAGAGCTGGTGCTTTTACCTATTACCCAATATCCACCACATAAAGCGGTTATGATGATTAAATAGAGTTGCACTGGCCTGGTATGGAAATAACTCCATTAAAAATCAGGTCAGGGGGCCGGGATTGTAGCTCAGTGGTAGAGCGCTGGCCTCGCATGCGTGAGGCCCTGGGTTCAATCCTTAGCACCACATACAAAGCAATAAAATAAAGACATTGTGTCCATCTACAACTAAAAATATATTTAAAAAAATCAGGTCAGACCACATGAAATTGCTGATATTTGATCATTTTTTACTATAAAAATGGCCATTTCATATGGTGTAACATAATAGTTGCTGCTGTCATAATGGTAAAGAGGAAGAAGAAGATAATGCATCATTAATGAACAGGTTAGCCAGAATGCACATACATGTGTTTTGTGGAAACCAAATAGAGAATGAAAAACTGATATGTTCGAAGCAGGGATTATTTTCTCAAATGGGTCTTGAAAAGTGGGGTGTCCTTGTGTTGCTTTTAAAATAAGTAATAGCAAATACTTAATATTTATGATTAAGCACCAATTATCATGGCATCAATATTCATAAAGTCAAAATATAAGAAGTTTACAGGAAAAATAGAAAAAATAGAAAAACAATAGAAATATGTGTTGTGGAAGATGATGTAGAAAAAACTGAGAATGAATTTAATTTAAGAAAATAATCTGAAAGTAGACGTTGTTATGGTTTGTATATGAAGTATCCCCTTAAAGCTCCTGAGTTGATGCAGGAATATTCAGAGTTGAAATGATTAGATTATGAGAGCTGTAACCTAATCAGTCCATCCTAATTTGAATGAACTGAGTGGGTGGTAATTGCAAGCAGATGGGGCATGGCTAGAGAGGATGGGTCACTGGGGCATTCCCTGGAAGCGTTTCATCTTTCCTTGGGCCCCTTTTCCTTTCTCTTTCTGCTGCTTTAGCTGGTAATGAATGGAGCAGCACTCCTCTACCATGTCCTTCCACCATGACATTCTGTCTCACTTTGGGCCCAGAGCATGGTGTTGGCCCCAAATGGATTAAATCTCTAAAACTGAACCAAAATAAAGTTTCCTTCCTCTAAGTTGATCTTGTCAGGTATTTTGATCAGATTGATGAAAAACTGATCATTACAGACATAGATAATATAATGGATATAATCATATAGAAAAGAGATTTAGTAAAGTAGATCTAATTAGTATAAATCAAACACTATATACTAAAAAGACAAAGTATCTTCTCCTATTTTCCATGGAATAATGATAATAAAGGACCACACATTGCCCCAAACCATAACTAAATTGCAAAACAGGAAAAACATGGACAACATTCTTTGATTGTAATCTTGCATTTCCTCTTTGACACTAGGTTGGTGCTATGTAATGACCTGGATATGAACCAAGTCCCTATGAACCTACCTGTGGACACCTCAAAGCTTCGCATAGAGAAAACTGTCATCCGCACAATTCCAGCCGAGGCCTTCTACTACCTGGTGGAGCTCCGATACCTCTGGCTGGCTTATAATTCTGTGGCCAGCATTGATCCCAGCAGCTTTTACAACCTAAAGCGGCTGCATGAGTTGCGCTTGGATGGGAATTCTCTGGCCAACTTCCCCTGGGCGTCTCTGCGGGACATGCCCCATCTGAGGACCCTGGATTTGCACAATAACAGAATCACCAGTGTGCCAAATGAGGGGGTCAGGTATCTGAAAAACCTCACCTACTTGGATTTATCAAGCAACAGACTAATCACACTGCCACCAGATTTCCTGGAGAGCTGGTCTCACTTAGCTACGACACCTTCTAGAAGCCCAGATCTTTCACCAAGAAGAATTATTCTTGGTGAGCTCATAAGCCTCTGGGTTTTCATATATAAATACCTTGCTACACATTCCTTTAGTTGTCCAGTCTTTTAAAATCTACTGGAGTTTGTTCCTTTCTCTGCATTTGTGTGTGTTATACCAGGGATTGAACCCTGGAGCCTCATATATGCTAAACATTTGCTCTACCACTGAGATACTTCCCCAGCCCTTACTTGTACTTTTAAAAAGTTGGTTCTTTTTAGTTACACATGACAATAGAATATACATAGTATATTGTGTATTCTCATAGCATACTTGTAGAAGCATGGGATATATTTGTTCTAATTCAGTCTCTAGTATTTCTTTTTCCTCTCCCTTCCTCCTACCCAATTCCCTTCTCTCTGCTCTACTGATCTTTCTGCTGTTTACTTATTATTTTTTTAAATTAGTGTCTTGTGGATGTACATGATGGTGAGATTCACTGTGGTATATTCATATATGTACATAGGAAAGTTAGATCAGTTTTATTCCACTGAGTTTTCCTATCCCGTTCCACACTTTTAATAGAGTAGTTCTCTATCAACTAACCTAGATCTAGGTGTTTCCCCTCTGTAAGGTGTATTAGGGGATGTGTGTGCATGTGGATGTGGATGTGGATGTGGAGTGGTGGTGAGAGTGAGCCTCATCAACAGAGAGGGCTTCAAGTTGAGAGGCAGAATCCACCAACCTGTCCTGACTTTTGTGAGCACACTGATCTCCATACTTGGCCACACTCACCCTTCTGCTCTTCACTTTTCAATCCTCCACTGGGTTCCTCAGGAGTGGGAGAGAGCTAGTACTTAAATTATTTATGGAGAATAGTTTCCAAATTTCCTGAATCAAAAAAGAAGTGTGGAGACACCAGTTGTTTCCTTGGAGTGGTGAATGTCTGATTGAGAGCAATGAACAAAGGCCCTTCTCAGGGCTATTTTTGGGGCAGTGAAATCTTACATATTTTTGTTTAAGACATAAGCCTGAGGCCTTGATCAAGCAGTTTGATTTGCCAAAATTTTGTTATACTTTTCACCCAATAAGTTGTCAATTCGCAGATTAGGGCTTCATAACGGCAGAAGAGGTTATATTTCTCAACAGGATAAAAAAACTTCTGGGCCATTGGCCAGTGAAATGTCTTGTCAGCAAAGATGTGAAATGTGTGCAATGCAATATTTGTTGAAATAAAAGATATATTTGAGGTTTTTTAATATAAAAGAAAGTACTTATGGCACTCACATTTGATTGATTTTTAAAAAATGTACATGTATTTGGTGCTTATGAGACTAAAAATAGGTGTAATAAGAACCAGATAGAAGAAAACTCACATAAGTAAGTGTCTCTTCTATGATCATTTCATGCACTGCTCATTGTTCATCTAGTCATTCAAGTATTTCTGGTTAGAGAATTATTATAGGATGGGTTAGAGGAAAGAAAAACACTTAGTTTAATTTAATAGATATTTGTAGAGTCCCTACTGTGTACATTGACAGGCACCAGGTAAATCTGTACTGTGGTATTTTTTATTTGAGCCACCAATTTGATTCTCGTGAATGAGGCTAACAGCTACAGATTATTTTAATTCAATTCAAACATTGAGATTCTGTTTTCCTACATATATTCTTAGAAAGAAATTCTTGGTTCTAATAGAATTATCCAGTGGAGATAAATAGTAAAAATATAAAATTCAATTCAATTATCATTGACAACTCTCTAATAATTAGTTATTAATAGACTATGAAGAAGCAATTCACAGAATGTTAATTTTTTCTCTTATGAATTGAATTTAGATGAGAGCTCAGGGATTGCACAAGAAGGGCTTTGAAATTTCAGTGTCCATGGAGAGTTACTCACTTAGCTTTATCTGTGTTTTAGGGTCTAGATGTTGTAAAAGCAGTAACATGAAAATACTTTTGGTATAACAATAAATTTTAAAAAGCAGGATATATAATTATGTATAAAGCACACACAACTGTTTATAACCATTAGCTATTAAAAATGTGCAAAGAAAAAGTGAAAAATACACTAGTTGGCTTACTCTCCTTTTTCATTGAGATGATGTGTATTTAAAATAATTTTTATATTTCCCACAATGATTGTGCATTACTTTTATAGTGATAGCAATTATGATATTAAATAGCAAGATAGTGTGAAACATGCCAAGCCATGCTTGCTATGTTACAACAGAGAATAGAGCCATCTCACAAGGGAAGACTAAGTGATATGTATGAATTACACAAAAATCTCATTTTTTTTAAGATCTGGAAAATGGGGATTTCAATTTTACTCCATTTTGCTCACAGAACTGTAATGAGAATGAAATGAGATATTTTATGTGACAGTTCTTTGGAAGACCGAGTGCACAGTCTCTGAGGTTATGCTTGTAGATCAGCATTTATGCAGCAGAGACTTGGGTTGGAGTGTCTTGTAAAGAAAGATTTCCCTATTTAGCTTTTTTGTCATCCACACAGTATTTGAATCATCCAGTTGCACTGTTGAAATGCAGTGATAAGAACTGGTTCCAGATTTTCTAGAATTCACTGTTTCCTGTACCAATTACATCTTTGCAGGCACCCTGTGGAATTTCCAGCGGGATATATTCTTTTTTTATTTTGTATTACCCCGTGCTTATTATTGTTAGTAGATGGAGGTTCTATTTGTACTAAAAATAGCAATAGCTAGTCTTGATGGAGTTACTCAGGGCAGGCCTAGTTCTAATATTTAACATAAGTAGGTTCTCTGGCCTTGTTAACCCTATGGGAAGTACCATTTCTTCCTCATTTTATAGATGAAGACAAGGGGTATATGGTAAGCCACTTGCCCAAGTTCACTCACCGTGTGGTGTGAACATAGCCTGTCCCAAAGACCACCGTGTCCCCACTCCTCTGTAATACAAGGTATGTAATAATACTGGATTTATTGTCCTCATAAATGCATCACTTAAAGGACCTCATTAAATCAAGTATTTATTTAATTAAAAAGAAAACAAATGAAAACCCTCAGGGATAGGCTTTTCAGTTGCTCTCTTCAACATGAGTAAAAATATAAACTTTATAAAATTGTTCTTTTATGTATCCATAAAACCATAAACTAGTGTCCTGCAAGTAAACATTTAAATTAACCATGACACTTGATTTTTTTTAAACCTAATTTTTGATATGCAATATAGGTAAATTTCCATGTCCTTTTTCTTAAGTTGTAGCCAATATTTACACAAACATATTCTGCCATCATTATCTTGAAGGAAAAAGCCTGCACTAGGAGAAGGCATAAATACTTTTTGGGTGTTTTTTACTGGTGCCCAAATTTGTCTGTGGTAAATATGGGCTCTTCTACTCATAATGGAATTTGCCTGAAGGCAGTGGCAGCCTGAGTATTCCCACAGAAATTTTTAAGATGACATTAATTTACTTCAGGTAACATTTATCCCTCTCTGTCCATATGGCTGGCTCTTTGCTAGGATCTTTGCTAGAACTGCAGAAGACAAAGCCACATAGTTAAGTCTCCACCTTCCTGGGTGCTCTCCTCCCATACATCTGCACTGCACTCATAAGAGCTTCACAAGGTGGGTCTGAAATTATCAATACCCTCTTTTTACAGCCGGTAAGGACATAGAGTCGAGTTCCAAATTCACAGTCTGTCTCCAGAGACATTGCTCTTACTTTTTAACCTATTTTTTTAATTAAGAGATTGAGATACACTTTGTATACAGTGAAATGCAAGATCCAAAGTGTACAATTTGGTAAATTCTGGTAAATGCTTACCCCATGTAACCCATACCCTTATGATACAGAATATTTTTATCCCCTTGGAAATTTCCCCTGTGCCCCTTCCCCGTCAATCTCCCTTCACCCCAATCACTATTTTGATTTCCATCACCATAGATTAATTTTGCCTGTTCTAGAATGCTATAGAAATGGAAGCATACAGTATGCATTCCAGGGCCGGGTTTCTTTTCTCCCAGCATCATGTTTCTGAGATTCATCTGTGTTGTTGCACATATCAGTTGTTCCTTACTGCAGAATCCTACTCAATGGTGTGAATGAATCCATTGTTCAGCCGTCTTCCCTGTTGGACACATGAGCTGTTTCTAGTTTGGAGCTATTATGAATTAGGCTTCTGTTAACATTCTGTGCAAAGCTTTTTGTGCCATGTTTTCATTTCTCTTGGCTAAATTCCTAAGATTGAAATTTCTAGGTTATAGAATAGCTATAGGTATGATCTTTTAAGGAACTGCCAGTTTTCCAAAGAGGTTACATAACTTTAGACAATCCCATTAGCACTTAGGACAGCCTGGTTGATCCATATCCTCCTGAATACTTCATGTTGTCTTTTTCATATTAGTTATACTAATAACTAATTCCTGGGCAAGTTGCTCAGGAAGAAGTATCACATTGTGATTTAAGTTTGCAATATATATATATTTTTAGGGATTTCTAGGGATTGAATCCAGGGGCACTTTACCACTGGCTGCAACCCCAGCCCTTTTTTTATTTTTAATTTTGTGACAGTTTCTGAGGCTGGCCTTGAACTAGCAATCCTCCTGCCTCAGCCTCCCGAGTTGCTGGGATTACAGATGTGTGCCACCGTGCCCAGCTTATTTCCATATATTCTTTTATGAAATACCTGTTCATGGATTTTGCTTAATTTTTTAGTGTTATTTTTCTTTCTTTACTATTTAAGGCAAGTCTTTTTTCAGTTATAAGAAATATAACCATTTTCTCCAAGATTGGTTTGTCTATTCATTATTTCATGGAGCATTTGGTAAGAAAGCTTTAAGTTTTGGTGACATCTGATTTATTAGGTTTATCTTTTACAATTAATGCTGTGTGCCAACTAAGAAATATTTGCTTACCTCAAGATCATAGAGACATTTTATTTTCTTTATAGTTTTAGCTATTATATTTAGTTTTTACCTGTACATTTATATAAATGACCAGTTTTGTAATATGATTATGACCCATCTCAAAATAGTATTTCAGGATAGTGGGAGGTTGGGGTTGAAGTTTATTTATTTTTAAAATATTTTCTTAGTTGTAGATGGATACAGTATCTTTATTTATTTTTTATGTGGTGCTGAGGATTGAACCCAGTGACTCACGCATGCAAGGCAAACGCTCTACCACTGAGCTACAATCCCAGCCCCTGAAGTTTATTTTTTTTTCCCCAGATATTCGGTTATTCCAGCACCATCTGTTGAAAATATTTCCCTTTCCCATTCAATTGCTAAACATAACTGTTTCCACAAAGCCAAGGAAAGCATTGTTTTCACCTCCAATGATTTATATCTGTACAAGAATATATTCCTGACTTTTTACACACACACACACACACACACATTTAATCTAGCTACTCTGATCCAAGAAAAATACTACATTACTCTTTTAGAAAGGGAATAAAGCTAAAGCAAAGCTCACTTGCACCATCCAAGGACAGTTGTATAAAATAAACTAATTAATTCAAATTACTGTGCTTGTGGCTGGTGTACTACCTTGAAGGAATGCAGTGCAAGTAACTATTTAACCTTAGAGAGTTTTTGTACCTTTGGCCCCAGAAGAAAAAACACTGATGAATGTGTTCAGTTCCTGGGTGACTTTTTTTCCATGTTTTTAAAATTGTACCTTAGATGTTTTAAAACTGGAATAAATAGTCATACACATATTATATTTTTGAAAATATTTAAAAAATGTATCCCTGGCTTACATAACTTTTAGATGTGACCAGTTGGATTAATTATTTTAAAGAATTTTGTTTTATAGTTAACATACTTTTGTTATTTTTATTTTTTGCAGTGCTGGGGAATTGAACCTAGGCCCTCATGCCTGCTAGGCAAGTGCTCTACCATGCACTGCATCACCAGCCCTGTTAAACATTTTTATAATAGTTCCAAAGTATGAATGAAACTCTTAATGTTATAGCTCTTGAATCTTTCTCTATATGGACATTTATACTCCAGATGCCGTTGCTTTGACATTTTTCATTTGTAGATCATAGCAATTACAGCTGTCCCCCCATGTTTTCTGGTGACAGAGACGGGTTATGGCAGAAGAATTAGATTAGGAGGCTAAAAATAATCTGGGAGTTATTCAGGATTTTAATCCACTTACAAAGTCAAAGTGGTAATCTCTTTCTTCTTCAGTGAAATTGAATTTGTTCTGGTGTGAAATTGGAAGAATAATACTGGCTCCTTGAATTGGTACAAAACAACATGGGGGCATAAGACATAGCAAGGTAGTATGGCAGGTGCTTTAAAATCAAGATGCTTAAGTTCAAATCCTGATTGCCCAATTGTGTGACCTTTGGCAGATTCCTTAACCTTCCTGAACCTTGGTTTTCTCATCTTTACAATGAGGATGATAGTATTATTAACCTTGTGCTATTCTAAGGACTGAGTTTGACCCTTTTTTAGATGTTTTGTGCTGTTGTGAGATAACTTTCCATGTCTTTCTAGACTGATTCATGTTTTGTGAGCAGAGGTAGGCACTAACATTGCCTTTTACTCTGCACTGTCTTTACTAAGGATTTTTGTTAGAGAACAGCTGTGGAAAGTAGAGCTGTCTCCCTCCAGAGCAAAGGGTTGGCAGGCTTACTAAGATAATGGCTCCCTCCAGTACTGTAATGATCTATGAACTCTGGCCAAGCACCTTTTGTCTTCTATGAGAGGTTTCCCACAATGTGGTTCTCTCAGTGCTAACATCAGGGAAATCTTAGACAAACTGGAATGGGTTTGGTTGTCCTAAAGCTGAGTAATTTCTCAGAACCTTCACAGTTCTTGACAAATGCCATATTTTCCACATAGGAAACAATATTTTTTAACTTCTTGTTAGTATTATCAAAGGGAAAAAATCTATCTTAATAAGCCCAGGTGTCTTGAAAGTATAAGGCATTCTACATATATTATTATTTGAAAGAATAAATTTGATGTGTTCATTGGCAGATTTAGTAACTAATCTTAAAGTCAAATAATGAAATAGCTATAATGAGCATAGATTTTTATATTGGAGGTTGATAAAAATTTATAAATATAAATTTTAATTGAGCTTTTATTTTGATATAAATATTTTTGTATTTCTGAATTTTTTACAATATTAAGGTGAGTATACACGTTTTGTTCTGAAATCTTTTGATTTGTTTTTATCTAACTTAAAATATTTCTTTTCATCCTCTAAGTTGGAATGATAACACATCTTTGCTTTAAAGGCACTTGCCATTTTGTACCCTGTGCTCTTCTTGTCACTAGTGTTATTTCTCCTAAATCAGTGAGCAGGTACATGACTGGATCTTCACTTTGAGGACTAATCAGTAGTGAGAGGGGAGCCATATATTAATTTATTTATTTCTACTAATTTAATTACATCATAATTCTGACAATACCAATTGATGGAAAACTCAAAATTTTAACCTTTTGAAACTTTTGTAGAAGTTACTGGCACTTTATACACCAACTGACCTGATTAATTTGTTTGACGATGTGGATCATATTGAAAAAATTCCAAATCAAATTCTTTATAATAACATTTAATATACATAAAGTAGAACTGGTAAATATAAAATATATATATAAGGTAAAGGAAAACTATGCAAAGGACTTAATTCTTTTTTTTTAATTGTATTTTATTGTATTTTTCTCAAAAATTGCATTTTAATACATGTTATCAAACATAACAGAAAAAAACAAATTTTCAGAAGCTGTACACACTGTTCACTGAAAACATTTGTTGAGGCAAATAGAAAAAAATTGTTACAATCATAATTTTTCTAACTTTGCACAAAATTATAAGCAGATTAAATTCTTCATATTAAACACCTTTATATGCAC
>PVHX01023579.1:0-25492 GCA_004024805.1 Geosciurus inauris
AAGAGACTATGTTGCTTTGATAGCACCTTCTTTGGACAATGGGAAGCTACCACCCCATGTACCTGGGAGAATGAAGGCTGATTGAAACACAGAAACATCCAGTGAGGCTCATGCTCTCAGGCAGAGTTCAAAGGAAGCCTTCTAGAAGTGTATTGAGTTCCAGTTCTCTTGCAATTGTCTCTGTTCTGTAATTTCTTCAGAATTACATTGGGGATCATTAATTCTTCCTTCAGCTGGTTCTGACTGCCATTTAACCTATCCACTGAGCATTTAATTTCAGTGATTACATCTATTTTTCTTTCGAGAATTTTCTTTGGTCTTTTTCATGTGGACTTACTATTCATAGCTTTTGCCTGCTCTTTTTTTTGTTGTTCCACTGTGTATTTCTTTTTTTTTTTTAAAGGTTTTTTTTTTTATTTGTAGATGAACACAATGTCTTTATTTTATTGCTTTGTATGTGGTGCTGAGGATCGAACCCAGGGCCTCACGCATGCGAGGCAAGCGCTCTACCGCTGAGCCACAATCCCGGCCCCCACTGTGTATTTCTTTAACACAGTTGTTTTATATTCTAATATCTTAAGTCTTTGGGAGTATCTAAATCTGTTTGATCTTTCTGCTATCTCTTGTTCTGGTGGCTTGTTTTTGTGTGTACTGACTTCTTTGTGGTGGGTCCACATTGTTTGACCTAATCCATGGGACACCGGATGGCTTCCATTGTGGATGGCTTTCAACAGTGAAGATTGGCTTTTGTTTCTGCCAAGAGTTTAGGAATACTCTTCCCTGGGCCCACATTGGCCCAGAAATTAGTATTTCTGGCATCATGTGAATGTTCAGCTCCCTCACTTTGGTTTGGCGGGTTCAAGGACAGAGCCCCAGCTCAACTCCTGGCCACTGATCCCACATTTGCTCTCAGGGCTGGTTCAGCATTCTTTGAATCTTTCTGTTCCCTAATCCATTTCATCTTGACATTCTTTATCTTTCACAGTTCTTTAAAGCCCCTGGAAATCTCCTTTTCTCCTTTGAGCCCTGAAATACACATTTTGTTTTAATTTATCCAGGATCTAGAAAAGTCTTTCAAAATACCACTTGGCTGAACCACAGAGGATGGAAGTCTATTCATCCATCTTTCTACGATTCATCAAACACTCTAACAATCTTTACTGAGGCCCTCCTTTGTGTAAAATGGGCCAGGTGCTGGGTAGCAGTCAGAGCAGGGCATACTCCTTGCCCTCTCAGAGCCCACATTAGTGGGGAAAAATAGGCTATTACACTAGAGGGTGACCAATGGTGTCATGTGGGAATAGAGGCACTGTGGGAATTCAGTGGAGGGGCATCCTGAGGGGCAGTGAGGAAGGAAACTCAGTGAGCGATGAAGAGCTGATTCTAAGATGAGCAGAAGACAATGAGGCCACATGGAAATGAGTAGATGCCAAAGGAGCCAAACTGAGGGTGAGGAGGCCATAGAGGGACTTGGGGATTTGAAAAGGGAAAGGAACTGTTTGGCTTGGGCAATGTGAGGGAAGGGTGAAGGGTGTGTCTGGCTGGGGCAGACAAAACAGAGATTCCTTGAGGAGTCTGAATTCTATTCTGAATAAAATAGGGTGGGGCAGTGGCTGAACAGAAGGGAACAGCAGTTAGCATTTACCTCCACAGTGCCCAGAATGGAAGCAAGGGCCTCACACTTGCTAGGCAGGCCCTCTACTACTGAGCTTCGCCTGCAGCCCTGCAATTAGTTTGAGCTTACACAGCTGCAGTATGGTCTAGGGCTAGGAAGGGGCCAGAGGGAAGACAGAATACTTGTTAGTATGATGTTAGGGTGACTGAGAGGTCATGCTAAGTAATGAGTGAAGTGGGAGCCATCTCTAGGGGCCTGGTGGGGTTGCAGTCATAGCCGTCAGCTTCAGGCTTATCTACTTAGGCTGGGCTTTCATGGTCTGCAGGTTCAGTAGGCAACAGCCCACGTCAAGTCCTTCTCCACCTCGGCGGCTCACAGGCTGCCAAGTTCCAAACTGAGCTGTATCACAACTTACCTCTCCTTCCTTGCAAACAAAACTTTGGCCCTGCTTCCAGAGACCTGGATGACTGCATTCCTGGTTACCAGGATACAGCAGAACAAGTTGCAATGTCCCATCACAGGAAATATAAAGAATGCTCCAGCAACTGCCAGCATTTTTCCACCAGGATTTCAGCCAGCTGTCCTTTATGCTGCTTGGCACAAGAACTGAAGAGGCATTAAGAATAGCAGCAGCTTCTTCAGTGCCAGGCACTGTGCTAAACACTTCCATCCTGTGATCTCCAGGCAGCCATCATCGCAGGCGTTTTCACTAAATGGCTGACTCTGCCTAAGGTTGCAGCCTGAAGCTGCGTAGTAGGATTTTCATACTGGCATGTCCACCTCTTGAGTGTCTCTGATGTACCCTGCCTGGGAAGCAGATAGGATGGAAGCACCCTTTGTTTCTCTTAATAATTTGATTTTGAAAATTTTAGATGTATCAAAAAGTTACAAATGAGTGGGGTGAGGTGGCCCACACCTGTAATGCTGCCTTTGGGAGGCTGAAACTGGAGAATCCCGAGTTCAAAGTCAGCCTCAGCAACTGCGAGGTGCTAAGCAACTCAGAACCTGTCTCTAAATAAATAGGGCTGGGGATGTGACTCAGTGGTCAAGTACCCCTACAAAAGTTACAAATGTTCTCATTTCTTTACTGCTACTATCTTTTCTTTATTTGTCACAAGAAATGAACGCTGGTACATCCCAACCTCCTCTGGTCTTTGTCCTTGATTTTCATAACATGATTTAAGGAGTATCTTGTAGAATGTCTTCTAATTGGGCTATGTGGACGTGCTCTTCCCACCATGTCAACCCAGAGGGCACATACTGACATGATTTTTCACAAGTGATGCCATCTTTACTTGGTTAGGTTAGTCTCAGTTTGCTCCACAGTGAAGTTACTGTTTTCCCTTTTATATTATAATCTTTGGGAAGTGAGTCACTAAGTTAGGCCTACTCTGAGGTAGAATGTCTACTTATATTTCTTGGAATTCTAAGATTTATTTCTCCTGATTCCCATTTATTAAAATTGTTAAGATCAATATGGGCCAGGTGCAGTGGTGCATGCCTATAATCCCAGCAACTCACAAAGCTAAGGCAGAAGTGAGCCTTGGCAACTTGAACCCCCCCAACACACACGGCTGGAGATGTAGCTCAGTGGTATAGAACCCCTGGGTTCAATTCCAAATAAAACACACTAATAGATCAACATGTCAACATAGACTCATTATTTTATGCTTTGGTTTAACCATATGCTTCACTTTAAGATGAAGAAACAGATTTTATTATTTTTGGTACTGGGATTGAACCCAGGGGCACCTGACCACCGACAACAAACATCATGCCAAGGTAAAAAATTTATAGATGAGACCACATAATGTAATTTCATTTACATAAATGCCCAGAGCAGGCAAATTAAAAGCTGCCCAGGACAGTGACCACTAACAGGATTTGCTTTGGTGTGGTTGTCCTAAAATTGATTGTTGCACAATTCTGGATGTACTTAAAAAAATCACTGAATTGGGGTAGGCATAGTGGTGCATGCCTGTAATCCCAGGAGCTCAGAATTGCAGGTTTGAAGCCAGTCTCAGCAATTTATTGAGGCTGTAAGCAACCTAGCGAGATCCTGTCTCAAAATAATGAATAAAAAGGGCTGGGCTGGGGATGTTGCTCAGTGGTTGAGCACCCTTGGGGTCAATCCCTGGTACCAAAAACAAAACAAACCACTGAACTGCATAAAGAGGTGATCTGTATGACATGTGAAGGCAGCTACTCTTTAATAAGTGCAGCTCAAGCCAGTGGGGTGGCTCACACCTATAATCTCACCAGTTCAGGAGGCTGAGGCAAGATGATTTCAAATTCTAGGTCAGCCTCAGCAAATCCGTCTCAAAATGAAAAGGTCTGGATGTGGCCTGGCATGATGGCACACCTCTGTAAATTCAGTGGCTCAGGAGGCTGAGGCAGGAGGATCAAAGTTCAAAGGCAGAAGTGAGATTCAGGAAGACCCTGTCTCTAAATAAAATACATAAAAGGACCAGGGATATGATCCAGTGGTTAAGTGTCCTGCCTGGGGTTCAGTTCCCAGTACAGAAAGAAAAAACTGGATGTAGCCCAGTGAGTACTTATCTAGTATACCTTATCTAGGATACCTAAGGCCCTGGTACAGCAAAAACAAAGTGCAGCTCAGGAGTCAGACCTTTGCCAGGTTATTTTCTACACTGGTTTTCTTAGCTGTTATGGTTTTTCATCAGGTTTAAGACTCAATGCATAATTATCTGGCATGTAACTAATGGTGTTCCTTATAGTAACCCATTTGTGTCAGGATGATTTGCTCATTCCCTCTCCCTGAATGCATTGCTCAAAACATGCCGTCCGCGGTTCTCCCTAACAGCAGCATCCCCTCAAACTTTCCCCTCTTGCTGATCTCCTTCCTCCCGAACTTACCACCTTGTTTCAGTGGCTTCTTCTCCCCACTGGCCTGGCTAATCCCACTGCTCCTCACCACCACAGGGTCCTGTGGCAACCCCTTGTAGAACATTCCGCACCATCTGGTGCCACTGTGTCCTTGGAGCTGGATACAAGCTTCCGGAAAAGCAAGAACTTTTCTTTTTATTGCTGATGAGAAAATAGGACTTGGTGTGTATTTGTGGGGTGGTTGAATCTTTATGTACTTTATGTACCGATGTGGAACAACCTCCAAGATCTGCCAAGTGAAGAAAAGCAACGCACAGCAGAGTGAGCTGCCCGTTTTGCACAGAAGGTGTGGGGGGAGATACACGCCCACTTGTGTTTATATATGGCTCAGGTCTGGAAGGCTCCTCTTGGATCAACAGTCCCCACTCTGCTCTGGCTCTTTAAGAATCGGTTCATTTTTAGAATCAACATCTCCATTTTAAAAACAAGGTCTCCAAGGCCTTGATCTGCTTTAGGTGACTGAGGCAGCCTAACGCCTTAGTAAGCAGCATGGAAAAGACCTAAGTGCAGCCCAAACACCTCAGGAACACCTCCCAGGAAGCCAGTTTGCAGAACCCAGGCTCACCAGTCCTGCACCAAGGACTGAAACAGTTCCACTTTTGTTCCTCCATAAAGTGTCTTCTACATCTTCTGAGGCAATACACTATGTTGTCACTGCTCCTAGAACCTCAAGTCAGCCCATGCCCTCATCACACCTAAAGAGGAGGAAGGAAATAAATACCCCCTGGGTAGCTCCTACACAACAAGAAAAGACTAGTATTGAAATAGCTTACAAGGCATTTATTAACAGAAAATAATCTGAGGAGTCCTGTTCACAGACGGCGACCACGGCGACCCCCCTTCCTGCGGGTGCTGTCGGAGGGGATGGGGGTGACATCCTCTGTGGGGGAGAAGAGAAAACATCAGTGCCTGAAGCTGGGTGGGAAGGCCCCCAGGCCTCCCTAGGCCAATGGTCTAACCATTCAGCAGACCCTGTTGCTCCCCAAATGTGTTCCCATTATCGACAGATGAATGGGGAACAGTCCCAAGTTTCCCGTCAATGTCTCAACCTCTAAATCAGGAAGACAGATTAACACTAGGTCAATCCCAAGGCAGATGGGAAGAACTCTGAAGCTCCCTTCAACCTATCTGCCAAGAGACACCAGATCAGGCCCTGTACCCAACAGGAACAGAACATGATTTTGGGGATCAATGCTTCAAAACTAATCTAAGTAAGTGTGTGTGCGTGTGTGTGTTGGGGGGCGCACATGACTTACCAATCCGCCCAATCTTCATTCCTGAACGAGCAAGGGCTCTGAGAGCTGACTGGGCACCAGGTCCTGGGGTCTTGGTCCTAGGAAGTGAAAGTTCAAGTTAGATAAGCCAATAGCAATTTTCTTAAGATCTCACAATTCTCTAGTTTAGAGATGTGTAAACTTTGTGTAAAGGGCCAGGCAATAAACACCTTAGGCTTAGTGGGTCACTATGGTTTTTGTTGTATACCCAACAAACAAAAATCCCTTTTAAAAATTATAGTAACTTGTACAGAATGTACAAAAATGAATACCTGGTCATAGGTCAGTTTGCCCTGCTCTGCTTGCAGGTAAAGCCCTTTCCCTTCGTGCCACATGCTGTGACCCTTACGTCTTTTTTATTTTTTGGCACCAGGAATTGAACTCAGGGGTACTCAACCACTGGGTCATATCCCCAGCCTATTTTGTATTTTATGTAGAAACAGGGTCTCACTGGGTTGCTTAGCGCCTCGCCGTTGCTGAGGCTGGCTCTGAACTCACGATTCTCCTGTCTTAGCTTCCCATAGTGCTGGGATTATAGGCATGCGCCACTGCAACTGGTTGACCCTTAAGCCTTCTTTGTTGCTCTGTCCAAGACACCACCACCTCTCCATGAGACCACTTGAACAACTCTCTGTCTATTCCCTACCTGGCAGTCATCTATTCCAGTTTTCATGCCCAATAAAGCCCAAATCTTTGCCCTGTTCTAGAAGACCCGGCAAGGCTCCAGTCCTCCATCTCTCTCTTTTTTTTTTTGGTACTTGGTATTGAACTCAGGGGCACTTGACCACTGAGCCACATCCCCACCCCTATTTTGTGTTTATGTAAAGACAGGGTTTCACTGAGTTGCTTAGCGCCTTGCCATTGCTGAGGCTGGCTTTGAACTTGCGATTCTCCTGTCTCAGCCTCCCTAAGTGCTGGGATTACAGGCTTGAGCCACTTCGCCCGGCCAGCCCTGCATCTCTTGAATCACACCTTATGCTACTTTCCTCCTCCTAGTTGTCCAAATTCATCCTTACTCCAAGAACTTTTTCTTGCAGCTGCCTCTAGCTGGAAGACCCTCCTCCTGTCTTTTCCTCTCTGAAAGACTTCTGGCTATCATTTAGGCCTCAGTTTAAAATATATTTTATCACTAACACCATACTTTTGCCTCCTAGCATTTGCCACAAATGGAAGCTACACATCCACTGCTGCTCTACATTGTTTAAAGTCTGACTCTCCCATCAGCCTAGGTTCCACACAAGGAGGACAAAGGCCATTATCTGCTTTCTTCTATTACTCTTTTTTTTTCAGTACTGGAAACATAGTAACTGGTATAAAGTGGGCACTTGGTAAGGATAGGGTACATGCAGGAGCCAATTATATGTATATACCTAAAATATATTGTTTTAGGTTACAACAGAAAACCAATTCTCAAAGTACCCTGGCACCTAAGCCCAGTTGTCTTACTACCATTCAGCTCCAGCCTTATATACCTGTTTCCTCCTGTGGCCCGGAGTTTGATATGTAGGGCAGTGATGCCTAGCTCCTTGCACCTCTGGGCAACATCCTGGGCAGCCAACATGGCAGCATATGGAGAGGATTCATCTCTGTCAGCCTTCACTTTCATCCCACCTGTCACACGACAGATGGTCTCCCTGAGGACAAAAGCAGAGTCATTCTTTTTCATCTCCCAACAAGGATTCACTGAGTGATTATCATGTCTAACAAATAAAGACTGCCACAACTCAGGTATGGCATAGCGTGATAGTCAACTTGAGCATATATCCTGATCCTGGACAAGACAGCCATGAGCTCTGTCTTCATGGGATTCAGTTTAGTGGGTTCAAAGACCTAATGTAGCTAAACTTTGTATTTATTTTTGCATTCAATCTTTAAGATTACCCCATAAAGTATGTACTAATATCTTCATTTTATGTAGGAGAAAATCAAACTCAGAATCTGAATGATTTCACACAAGAATGTCTTCTCTTTTAATTTCTACAAAATTATACATTTTTGGACAAAATGAGCAAACATATTTCCTTACCTGGACAAAGCATCAATTCCTTAGAGAGAACTTTCTAAACTGCGGACATTTCTTCCCTCAACCTCTTGCCAGCTGAGTTTTGTGCCTCTCCACCCAGGTACTCACTTGCCAGAAAGATCAGTGACATGGACAAAGGTGTCATTGAAGGATGCAAAGATGTGGCAGACACCAAATACATTCTCTCCTTCAGCCACCTGAGGTCCAAGGCTGATGACCTGTTCTTCCTTCTTTTCTTTTCCCTTGCGAGGTGCCATATCTGAACAGAAGAACCTCAGTGTTAATGACAACAAAAGATTTCCATAGTTAGGTGTGATGGCACATGCCTGTAATCCCAGCAACTCAGGAGGCTGAGACAGAAGGACTGCAAATTCAAGGATAGCCTCAGTAACTTAGTGAGGCTCTAAGCAATTTTAAGTGAGGCCCTGTCTCAAAATAAAAAATGAAAAGGACTGGGGACATGGCTCAGTGGTTATATGCCCTTGGGTTTAATCCCTGGGGTGCATGTGCACACACACACAATTTTTTTTTTTTAATTCCAGAATCTGCTATTCAGCTTTTAAAGAAATCCCAAGTTTTGCTTCTTTCTATCCCTGATTCCCTACACCTAGAACTATGGTGTACTTTCTCATCTGTGTTTCACTAAAATCCACTTCTCCCTGTACCTGGTTGATGTCATCTGGTGGCTAAAAAGCTATGTGCCATGAGGTAACACTTTTAGTATCTGATTATAGTCAGTACTATGAGTGCAGGTCTTGGGTGTGCAAAACCACCTATTCCCACCTTCAAATTAGATAGACTCAGTGGTTAAGTATTGTAAGGAAGGTGACACAGTGAATCTTAACTAAGGAAGCAAGCATTATATCCCAATGTCTACCTGCATTTCCCTGTCCCTACGGCCCTAAAGTGATGAGGAAATGGTCATTCAGAAGTAATGTAAACACACCTCAAACACTGATGTGCAGTCCCTATCATCGCTTGACTGTAAGAGTTGGGTCCTGAGCGACCAGAACATGCAATGTGCCCAACAGGCATCAAGAATCACTGATTAAGAAGCACCAAACACAGGGCCTGAGTTTTTCCTGCCTTCTCTCCATTAATTTTCACCACAACCCCATAGGACCGGCGCTATTATTCCTGTTTTCCAAATTCTAACTTGAGATTTGATAAGGGTGTGCAGTCGCCCAGGAAGACGCTGGCGGGGCAGCGGGGGAGGAGCCTACAGACCCCGGTCCTTGGCTCCGGTAAGGCGCGCTATGTAGTCGCTCAAACGTGGCTTAGCTCGGGGCCAAGTCCTGGATTCGAGCTCAGGTCCACTTTACAGAAACCAGCCTTCCCCCACCCTTAAGACCAGGCGACCCCCTTCCGAAACAAGACGCGAAGTTGATCCTAGATTGGCCGGGCTCTTAGTCTGCCTGTAGAGCGTCTGTTGCCCAGCACCTGGCTTGGCTTCCACCGAAAGACCCCAAGACCCTCGTCCCGAGCCCCGCCGGGTCGTCTGGCCACAGGATGCCGCACGATTATCGGTGGCTGGGCCTCCTACCTGCGCGTCGTCTCCAGACTCCGCCACCGGAAAGAGAGATTGGGGGAGGGAGGAGCGATGGGTCATTTCCGTGTCCCGGAAGTATACTTCTGAGGTCACTGGGGCGAGGTCGGCTCCCGGAATACGCCGCCTTTATTGTTCACGAGGAGACTAAGACTCGCTCTCGGGGAGGATAGTTAACTTAAAGGAGAGCGAAAAGAAGCACCATGATGTGTTGCTGCGAGCGGGTTTGCTTACGGGAACGAACGAAGCGGATACACCCACGAGGTGAGGCGGGTTTATGTTCCAAGATGGCGGTGGCCGCGACTAGAAAGACTTCCGCCATTCTTACTCCGGACCTAGGATCCTGGGAGAAGCAGCGCACCTCGTGGCGTGGAGGGGAAGAACAACAAGACCTCTGATAACGTACCTTGGGCTTATTTTGTGTAGCACCGGGCAAAATAATATTTATATGCCAGCCTATGCTAAGCAATTTATATACATTGTTTCATTTAATTCTCACACTATCAAAGTCTTTTGGTTTCCCTTGTACAGATAAGAGATGTTAACTGAGACCACATACCTGTAGTGGATTTGAGATTCTGATTCAAAACTCGTATGTTTAATAGCCACTTCCATATATCCCTTTAATAAACAATATCGAAGGACCTTGAAGGATTGGAAGAACGTGTAGATGGAGATGTGGGAAGGGCCAGTAAGTGTATCTGGCAGAACTGGGCAGGCAGTAGATACAATGTACTTTATACACAGGCACATTCACGTGCATACATGCATGCACAATATATATGAACCTATATAATAAAATGTATATGTTGGACAAAATGAGCTAGTATGAAGAATAGCATATGGCTGTATGAACTGTTGACCACTTTGAAAGACTTCAGTTTATGTAGGCAAAATTTTCTTTTAAAATTTGTAGTATCCAAGCCGGGCGCGGTGGCTCAAGCCTGTAATCCCAGCATTTAGGGAGGCTGAGACAGGAGAATTGCGAGTTCAAAGCCAGCTTCAGCAACGGTGAGGCACTAAGCAACTCAGTGAGACCTTGTCTCTACGTAAAACACAAAATAGGGCTGGGGATGTGGCTCAGTGGTCAAGTGCCCCTGAGTTCAATCCCTGGTACCAAAAAAAAAAAAAAAAATTTGTAGTATCCAGCCGGGAACGGTGGGGCAAGCCTGTAATCCCAGCACTTACGGAGGCTGAGACAAGGAGAATCGCGAGTTCAAAGCCAGCCTCAGAAATGGCGAGGCACTAAGCAACTCAGTGAGACCCTGTCTCTACATAAAACAAAATAGGGCTGGGAATGTGACTCAGTGGTCGAGTGCCCCTGAGTTTAATCTCCAGGACCAAAAAAAAAAAAAATACTCTCTTTAAAGCCGGACACAGTGGTGCAAGTCTGTAATCCCAGCACTTGGGGAGGCTGAGACAGGAGAATCGCAAGTTCAAAGCCAGCCTTAGCAATGGCGAGGCGCTAAGCAACTCAGTGAGACGTCTCTACATAAAACACAAAATAGTGCTGGGGATGTGGCTCAGTGGCCAAATGCCCCTGAGTTCAATCTCCAGTACCCAAAAATAAAAATAAAAAAAAAAAAAATAAATAAAATTTGTAGTATCCTCTTTCCACTTTATAAAAACAATTAATTGCTGGGTGCAGTGTGGTGTGCCTGTAATCCCAGTGGCTCAGGAGGCTGATGCAGGAGGATTGTGAGTTCAAAGCCAGTCTCAGCAATGGTGAGGCCCTAAGTAATTCAGGAAGACCCTGTCTCTAAATAAAATATAAAAAAGGGCTAGGGATGTGGCTCAGTAGTTAAGCGCCCCTGGGTTCAATCCCTGGTACCAAAACAACAACTACAACAAAAAAATTAATTACAGAAAACCCATAAGACATACACATGAACAGAATGAAAAAGAAAAAAGAAGTAACAGTCTTACCTGCTGCTATTCATAGCTAGGCATATGTCCTTCCCAGGAATCACTTATGCACGTACATACTGGAAAGAACTCTCTTTAAAATTTTTTTCTAATCAGTTATATATGACAGTAGAATACATTTTGAAACATCATACATAAATGGAATATAATTTCTCATTCTTTTGGTTGTACATGATGTAGAATCATACCAGCTGTATAATAATATATGTACATAGGGTAATGTCAAATCATTCCTACCCACATATCCCTTCCCCTCCCTTCACTCCACTCTACCTAATCCAGAGTACCTCTATTTTTCCCCAGCCCCTACTTACTGTGAAATTTGTAAATGCAAATACTGTGCATTTGCATATCAGAGAAAACATTTGGCCTTTGTTTTTTTTGAGATTGGCTTATTTCATTTAGCATGATAGGCTCCAGCTCCATACATTTACCAGCAAATGTCATAATTTCATTCTTCTTTAAGGCTGAAGGACTTTATTTTTTAAGAAAAGAAAATAGCTTTACAATAATTTGCCTTTTTTATGGTTTTAAAAAAAAGGCATGCTCATTATAAATAGTCCACACAATACAGAGAAGTATGTAGTAAATAAGTAAGAATTGACCCCCAGGTTTTCCCTCTAGAAATACACTATTATGAAATTAAAGTACATCATTCCAGAAACAACATTTTATACCCATATGTATACCTATATCTTTATTATATAATCTACTATTTTTTTTTTTTGGTACCGGGGATTGAACTCAGGGGCACTTGACCACTGAAACACATCCCCAGCTATATTTTGTGTTTTATGTAGAGACAGAGTCTCACTGAGTTGCTTAGCACCCCGCCATTGCTGAGGCTGGCTTTGAACTTGTGATTCCGTCTCAGCCTCCCAAAGTGCTGGGATTACAAGTGTGTGCTACTGCGCCTGGCTTATAATCTACAATTTTATGTAAATGAAAATTACATTTTATTTGCTATTTCGCTTTTTTTACCTAACATCATTGTAGATATGTTTCTGTAACAACCACTAGAGATCTGCAGCATTTTATTTATTTGTTTCCTTGCTTTTTTTTTTTTTTTTTTGGTACCAGGGATTGAACTCAGGGGCACTTGACCACTGAGCCCATCCCCAGCCCTATTTTGTGTGGTTTTTTTTTTTTTTTTTTGGTACTGGGGATTGAACTCAGGGTACTCGACCACTGAGCCACATCCCCAGCCCTATTTTGTGTTTTATGTAGAGACAGGGTCTCACTGAGTTGCTTAGTGCCTCGCTGTTGCTGAGGCTGGCTTTGAACTCGCGATTCTCCTGTCTCAGCCTCCTAAGTGCTGGGATTACAGGCTTGAGCCACCGTGCCCGGCTCCTATTTTGTATTTTATTTAGAGACAGGGTCTCACTGAGTTGCTTAGCACCCCGCCATTGCTAAAGCTGGCTTTGAACTTGTGATTCTCCTGTCTCAGCCTCCCTAAGTGCTGGGATTACAGGCGTGTGCCACCATGCTGGACTTATTTATTTTTAAGCATTTATTTATATGAGGTGCTGAGAATCGAACCCAGTTCCTCACACATGCTAGGCAAGTGCTCTACAACTGAGCCAGAATCCCAGCCCCCTCTAAATTTTATTTTGAAACAGGGTCTCACTAAGTTGCCCAGGCTGACCTTGAGATTCTCCTGCCTCAGCCTCCAGGGTAACTGAGATTATAGTTGTGTGCCACTATTCCTGGCCCTACAGCAGTTTTTAAACAGATATTTAAATTTTATTATTTTGAATATAAAGTCATTCACAAAGCTCTTTTTAAGATTACCAAAAAGTATACCAAAGTCTCTCCTAAACCTTCATCTTCTCAACTTTGTCCCCAGAAATCCTCTTCCTTACTAGCAACCATGTTTTCAGCTACTATTGATATCACTTTGTATAGCTGTATAATTGCTTATTTAACCAGTTCTCTATTGATGGATGTTTAGATTAACCTCCAGAATTTTCAAATATGAATCTGTCAGGAACACACTTGTACTGAAGGTGGTGGCACAGCCTGTGGTGGTGCTAGATGCCCAGGGGGATGAGCCAGGAGGATTGTTTGAGCCCAGGAGTTTGGGGACAGCCTAGGCAATGTAATGAGATCCCATTTCTTCAACAAAACAAAACAACTACAACAAAAATAACCCACTTCTACTATCCTTTCCTCAAGGTAAATTGCTTGAAACCAAAGGAAACATGCATTTAAGAAAAAAAAATTTTTTTTTTTAAATGGAACTCTTTTTTTTTTTTTTTTTTTAAATATTTTGTTTTTTAGTTGTAGATGGACATGATGTCTTTATTTTATTGCTTTGTATGTGGTGCTGAGGATTGAATCCAGGGCCTCACGCATGCAAGGCAAGCGCTCTACCGCTGAGCTACAATCCCAGCCCCAAGAAAAAAATTTTTTTTCCATTTTGGTATCCAGGATTTTACCCAGAGGCTCTTTACCATTGAGCTACATCTCCAGCCCTTTTTATTTTTTATGTTTGAGACAGGCCTTGCTATTTTTGCTTGGGACCTCACTAAGTTGCTGAGGCTGTCCTCAAACTTGTGATCCTCTTGCCTTAGCCTCCCGAGTTGCTGGGATTACAAGCGTTCTACTGCTCCTGGAATTAAATTTTTCGTTTTTATACTTTCAGTTGTAGATGGACAGAATACCTTTATTTTATTTTTTTATGTGGTGCTGAGGATCGAACCCAGTACCTCACATGGAGGAGGCAAGTGCTCTACCACTGAGCTACAACCCCAGCGCCATTAAATTTTGATATATGATGCTAAACAGTTCTTAAGAAGTTCATATCACTTCATTTCCATAAGCTGAGAATCTAAATATATCCTTGTTGCGTGGCTTCTCTTCATGATTAGTGAGGCCAGATGTCTCTCTCTGGATGTTTTGACCCTTTGCATCTGTTCTGTGAATTGTCTCTATTCTTTGAAGGCCAGGGCTCTTTTCCTCAGGTGGTGTGTTCCCCAATAAAGCAGGGATAGTGGTGGGGGCTGGAGTGTTGTGGAATGAGTTCCTGCTTTTTTTTTTTTTTTAATATTCTTTAGTGTCAATGGACTTTTATTTTATTTATGTTTATATGATGCTGAGAATGGAACCCAGTGCTTCACACATGCTAGGCAAGCATTCCACCACTGAGCCCCAACCCCAGCCCTGAGTTCCTGCTTTGAATCACATTGTACTAAACAGAGACCTCTCTATCTGGCAGAGGGAAGGCTTTGTGGAGGGAGCAGGGCCAAAGGCAGCCCACACAATTTCCTCAGGACACATTTTCCCCAGGGAAGTCTTACTTCAGAAACTACTGAAGTTAGTACTTCAGAACTCCACTTGGGGGCCAGGATTGTAGCTCAGGGGTAGAACGCTTGCCTCGCATGCGTGAGGCCCTGGGTTCAATACTCAGCACTACATACAAGGCAATAAAATAAAGGCATTGTGTCCATCTACAATTAAAAAAAAACAAAAACAAAACTCCACTTGGATTATTGAATCAATACATTTGTTGATTCTACAAATAGTTTTTAGCTGTGTATTCTTGAATAAAAATTAGAGCCTCTCTGGGGTTTAGTTTTCTCAAATATAAAATAGTATAATAATAGTGCTTTTAAAAACACATTGATCCAGCTGTGGTGGCATGTGCCTGTAATTTCAGTGACTTGGGAGGCTGAGGCAGGAGGATCACAAGTTTGAGGCCAGTGTCAACAACTGTGTGAGGCCCTAAGCAACTTAGTGAGACCCTGACTCAAAATAAAAAATAAAAAGGGCTGGGGAAATGGCTCAGTGGTAAAGTGGGTTCAATTCCCAGTACTCAAAAAAATATGTTGAAAATGTATATCTTCATTGCGCTCCAACTGTGTAGCCGAGCACCAGGACACAATAATAATGGTATTTAAATTAAGATTTGAAAATAGAGTAGGGAAGCTGGAGCATGGAGTGGCACGTACCTGTAACCCCAGCTACTCTGGAGGCTAAGGTAGGAGGATCACAAGTTTGAGGCCAGCCTTGGAAACTTAATGGGACCCTGTCTCAAAATAAAAATTGAGAAGGGCTGAGGATGTGGCTCACTGGTACAATATCCTTGGGTTCAATACCCAGTAGTGCAAAAATGAGTAAATAAATAAAGTAGAAATTAGTTAAATGAAGACGGGAAGAATGCAAGAATGGTCTGAGCAGGGAGAATCGTACATGCAAAGGTCCTGAAGTAGGAATGTGTTTGGAGAGTTGAAATAACTGAAACAGCCAGTATGACTAGTGTGCTGTGAGTCAGGGGAGAAGGATGGGAGATCAGATTGGAGGGTGCGGTAGAGCCACTCCTGCAGGGTCTTGCCTCTCTGTTGCCGTGTCTCTCTCACCCCACCCGACTGCATACACTGTCAATATTGTGAGTACAAGTAGTGTGTTTACTACTCAGAGCTTATTTATTCCATCAGTGAAGGTTTATGAGCATTGAGTATGTGTCTGGTCGTGTTCTTGACACTTGGGATACATTGATGACCAAATCAGACAATGATTCCCACCCTCTTAAAGTTGACATTTTGGAAGAAAAAGCAGATACAGTATCTAAGCAAATTTCCCATTGGGTTAGTAGGTGATCAGTACTAGGGGAAGAAGAAAAAACCAGGCAGGTAGAGAAGGGCAAGTGGTGGGGCAGGTGGCGGAATTAAATAGAGAAGTCAGGTAGTCTGGAGGAGAGGTTTGAGCAGAGGCCTGAGGGAGCTGAGGACGCGAGCCTCGCCAGTGCCCAGGGGAGGAGCGTTATAGGCGGAGGTCCCAGCATGTGGGCATGCCCAAGTGTGGAAGCCATATTCTGGGGGTGGTGGAAGCCAGTGTGACTGGAACGGAGTGGCGTGGGAGGGGCAGGCAGAGAAGCAATGTGATATTCAGAGGTCATGCTAGGGGAGGTCATGTAGCCCCACAGGGCATTGTAAAGACTTTGGCTTTTGCTCCAAGTGGGGCTTTTGGAGGGTTTTAAGCAGAGGAGAGACATCTGACTTGTTCTGATAGGTTCACTGTGGAAGCTCTGTGCGGAGCAGATTCAGCTTGGGGAGGGGGGGAGGAGCAAAAATAGAAGCAGGCTCAGGGTTAAGAGGCTTTTGCAGTAAACCAAGTGAAATGTATTGGCAGCCGAGACCAAAGGGGCATCAGTCGAGCGGAGGGAAGTGGTTCAAATCTGCCTGTATTTTAAAAGCAGATCCAACAGGATTTCCCATAGATGAGACGTGGGCTGGAGGAAAAGCATTGTCAAAGCCGACTCCATCATTCAGGGCTGGAGTACCTGAAAGATGAAGCTGCAGCTGCTGGGGCTGGGAGGGCTGAGGGTGGAGTGGGTTTTTAGAGGAAACCAGAGTACGTCTTAGGCCTGAGTTCTGGGTATTTATTACCCACCAAGTGGACATGTCCAGGAGGTTGTCAGTATAGATGAACTGAGAATTGAGGGGTAGGCCTGGCTGGTATATAAATTTGGGAGTCTTGGGCGTATGGGTGGTATTTAAAATCAGGAGACTGTGACCACTGAGGGCCTTGGTGTAGGTAGAGAAGAGCTCTAAGGACCGAACGTCAAAGAGCATGGCGATGGGGTTGGTGGTGGAATGCTTGCCCAGCATGCACGAAGTCCTGGGGTTCTTCCCCCGTAGTGTGTGCTTTTGCACACGTGCGTGTGCACACACGATGGACTAAGAGGAGGAGACAGCAAGCGAGAAGGAAGTAGTGAGCGGTGAGATAGGAGAACTCCACAGAGGTGTTCCAGGAAGTCACATGAAGACACAATCAAGAAGGGGAAGATGGGCACAGTGGTGCATGCCTGTAATCCCAGCACTTTGGGAGGCTGAGACAGGAGGATCGTGAGTTCAAAGCCAGCCTCAGCAATGGCGAGGTGCTAAGCAACTCAGTGAGACCCTGTCTCTACATAAAACACAAAATAGGGCTGGGGATGTGGCTCAGTGGTCGAGTGCCCCTGAGTTCAATCTCCAGTACCAAAAAAAAAAAAAGAGAGAGAGAGAGAGTAGAAAGCTGGAGATGGAGACCTGAACTTGCTTAGGCGAGAGGTGAGGGGATCTAGGGCACAGGTGGGAGGATGGGCTTTGGTAGGAGAGTGGATGTGTCCTCAGTGCCAACGAGCAGGAAGGTGGGAGGATGGTCATGTGGCAGGAGGGGCTTGGGAGACTGTGCAGGGAAGCAGCAGCAGCCAGCCCTGTGGCTGCAGATGCAAGGTGAGAGAGGGCCTGACACAGTCACCAAGGCTGGAGCAATCGAGTGTGGTTGCTGAGCAGCCTTAGGGTTGGTCCTTTTGAGGTTAGTGGGTGGTGCTTTCTCCAGCTGGCTTGGCTTCCTAGATACAGGCATGGAGTGGGATTTAACCTGTAGAGCGTTGGATTTAACCAGGGTTGTAATTTTGCCAAGAGAGGACAGCTTAAGAGAGGCCAGTGGAATGGAGGGTGAGTACAAAGGAAGGATGATGGTGTCTAAGTGTGGCGTTGAGGTGGACAGCTGGAACAGTCAAGTGTCCGCACTGGCAGGGACGGCGTGTAGAGGGTGGAGCAAGGGACTGGGGGGCCCAACGTAGACAGGGATGGCTGAAATCAACCCGCCAGCTGCTGCCTTCAAGCTGATGGTCAAGGACTGGGGGGCATCACTGAGATAATGGTTTAGGGAGGAGTCTCTCCAGAGAGACTAGAGGCTGGAGTATTGGAAGCATCATCCATGTGACCATTGAAATAGCCAAGAATTGAGACACCAATGGACTGAGGGTGACCGTGAGTCCAGGGTACAGCATCCAAAGAAGGCTAGGGTGGACCCAGGGGCTGGGAGACCGCTGTGCTAAGGTGGGCTGATGTTGGGTGCCTCTCATGATGTGACATGAAATTAAAGCTGGGTTTCTGGGGAGGAAGGAGTGAGGATAGCCTGAATGTGGCAGCGAGAAGCAGGGAGGCAGTGTCCCTGTCTTCTGCCCCCTCCTCTCATTTCCATGGACTGCAGAAGGACGAAATGGGGCTGTGCAGAGAAAAGACTAGGGATAGAGGAGGTTCCCATTCATAACTTCTAGAATTCCCAAGGGTAGCTGAGGGCCTTGGGGAGGGGTGTGAGGGAGGGCCTGCGGACCGGGACTAGAGGACTGCGGACAAGGCATGCCCTGGGTGTGGGCAGATGAAAGCAGAATGAGACTAGGAGATGAGTGACTGACACCTCGTTCAGTGGGTGATAATGGCCTTAACTGGACACTTAGAACATGTGGGTGAATGAAGAGCAGGTAATAGGCCTTGAGAAAACAGAACCTGGGCCCTCTTCCTGGACCTCCAGGCCCAGCCTGGAATACTTGCACTCCGTGCTCTTAGGAAAGTTCATACTTTAATTTGCTCATGGGCTCTATTTTCTCCTCCCTTTGGAGAATAGTTTTCCAAATAGGAGAGAGGGAGGGGTGGAGAGAAGGCCCAGAGAGGGTGAGTTAGTTTATCCTGACACACAGCTAGCAGTCAGACACCAACCAGTAGGCTGTGGGACTTGGAAGTAGGACCTTCAAAAGTGTTGGTCCCTAGATGGGTGTGGTGGTGTACACCTGTAATCTATAATCCCAGCAGCTCAAGAGGCTGAGGCAAGAGGATCACAAGTTCAAAGCCAGCCTCAGCAACTTCGTGAGGCCCTGAGCAATTTAGTGATTAATGTGGCTCAGTTGTAAAGTGCCCCTGGCTTCAGTCCCCAGTACACACACAAAAACAGTGTGGTCCCTGTGAAGCTGTTGTGATGTCACTGTGGTTCTGGGTTTGGTCTGAGCCCCAGAACCCACAGGAACTCTGGTCTCTGTGTCTGAATGTGGGGAACAAGGTGAAGAGGGGGCTGCATGAACAGGGGTTAAGCTAGCACACACCCTCAGTGGGGAGATGGCTCAGGCTGAGGCAATGCCCTGCCCGCTTTCTGGAGGCCTCCAGTGTCCATCCTCCCTGGGCTGCCTTGCCTGTCCCGATGCACACAGCCCTGCCCCATGTCTTAGAGTCTCATGGAACTCCCTTGTGGGCCCAAGACCTGTCCCTACTTACTATACAGACATGAATGTGCCAGGATCCCCTGCCAAGGATTCTTTCTCTAATGAGGAATATGAACAAGAAGCAAGATGTCAGCCGGGCACAGTGCCGAATGCCTGCAATCCCAGCACTTTGGGAGGCTGAGACAGGAGAATCGCGAGTTCAAAGCCAGCCTCAGCAGCGGCGAGGCACTAAGCAACTCAGTGAGACTCTGTCTATTTAAAACACAGAATAGGGCTGGAGATGTGGCTCAGTGGTCAAGTGCCCCAGAGTTCAATCCTCAGTACCAAAAAAAGAAAAAAGAAAAAAAAAAGAAACAAGATGTCTGTGTGTGTGTGTGGGTGGGGGTGGGGTCAGCAAGAGCAGAGGGGGCCCATTGGAGGACAGAGGCCACTTCTAGCTTGGGTCCCCTCTGGGGAGGTGCCTTTTAAGTGCAGACCCAGGGTGGGAGGAGGGGTCAGCCTTAGCCGAGCAGCCTGTGGAGGTCTGGAGTCAAAGGGAACTTGGATCTTTAAGGAATTTGGGGGAAGGTCTTTGTGGCTGAGGGGAGGAAGTGGGGGAGTTGAGAGCAAAGACGGGCTGGGCCTAAATGGCACTGGGGTAGGACTTTAAGCTGGGCTCACCAGCTCTGCTAGGTGGGGAAGTCTGGGCAGGTCCCAGGCACCTGCACTATTTACTGTGAATGCCTGCTCTTACCTAAGGGCCCGCTAGATGGCGCCTGATCCACACTGCTCAGAGAAGACCGTGGCTGGGGCATTGCCCACCTTCTCACAGTTTCTGCGTCCAGGGAGTTGGTATATGTGTGTGTGTGTGTTTATCTGCACTTCAGATAAGACATCCTCCCTAGGACAGGGCTGTGGTGCGACCAGAGCCTTGGTGTGTACACTTCCTTTGTGCTTCAGCACACTGTAGGGGCTCAAATGATTATCCTAGTTTCACAGAGTGGGAGATTGAAGCAGGAGGAGAAGGCGATGCCCCGTCATTTGGGGGTTCAGGTGAAGATTGTGTTCAGGGCTCTGCACTTTGGCATGCCCCGGGCTGACTTGCCTAGGGCCCTCTCTGAGTTCCCTCACATGGAAAAACGGGACTCACTGGCTTGGCACCACGGGGATAGATCCTGGGTCACTTACTTGTTCAGCAGAAGTTATTGAGTGCCTGGTATGTGCAGATACTGGTGAATGATGAAGCTACGAAGCCATGAATAAAGACCAGGCACAACTTGTAACCCCAGCCACTCAGGAGGCTGAGGCAGGAGGATCACAAGTTCAAACTGAGCCTGGGTAACTTAGTGAGGCCCTGTCTCAAAATAAAAAATAAAAAGTGCTAGGGATGTAGTTCAGTGACAGAAAACCCCTGGATTCAATCTTTAGCATCAAAAAACAAAAACAAAAACAAAAAAACCAACCCAGCAATGGATAAAGTAGACTTGGGTTCTCTAATGTGGAAACAGGTAAATGTTACACATGTAAACCAGCCAATAACTTTATCATTACGGATTGTGGTCAGTGTGTGAAGGAAAAGGACTGACCTGGGAAGGTTACAGGAGTGGGTTCACTCTTAGAGGGCAAAAGCTGCCAAGACCAGGAAGCTCCCAAGGAACTGCAAGGAGGCAGGGGGGATGCAGGGGAGGGGAAAGCCGTGAGCTCACCCAGCAGGGCAGAGGGCCTGTGGAGTACATTCCACAGGCTGTGAGAAGCCAGTGGAGAGCTTTGAACAGGGAGCAGCATGTTCTAATTGATGTCTTTTAAAGTCCACTCTGGCCAAGTGTGGTGGCACATGCCTGTAATTCCAATAACTTGGGTGGCTGAGGCAGGAGGATAGCATATTTGAGGCCAGCCTGGGAAACTTAAATAAAAATGCCTGGGGATGCCAGGCGCTGTGCTGCACGCCTGTAATCCCAGCACTTAGGGAGGCCGAGACAGGAGAAACACAAGTTCAAAGCCAGCCTCAGCAACGGTGAGGCACTAAGCAACTCAGTGAGACCCTGTCTCTACATAAAACACAAAATAGGACTGGGGATGTGGCTCAGTGGCTGAGCACCCCTGAGTTCAATCTGTAGTACCAAAAAAATAAATAAGTAAAAGTGGCTGGGGATGTAGCTCAGTGGTGGTGAAGTGCCCCAGGGTTCCATCCCTGGTACTATGAAAAAGAAAAAGAAAAGAAAGGAAGGAAAGAAAGAAAGATCCACTCTGGTTTTGTTTGGAGGATCAGTGGAAGGGGAGCAGGAGTGGAAACAGGAGGAGGGGAAGATGGTTATGTAAGTGAGAGACGATGGTGAGGTAGGCCACCATGGCAGCTGTAAAGATGGAGAGATGAAGATGATGAAGAGACTTTAGAAGCAGAATCTGCAGCACTTTCAGATGATTTGGAACAGGGGTGAGGATAATTCCAGGCTCAGGCTTGAGACCTCTACCGAGAAGGGGGGGGGGTGTCATGGCTTGGGTGGAAGATGGCAATTAACAGGTAATTAGGCCCTGTTATATTTGGAGTCATTTGTGTGATGTCCTAGTAATGGTGGCACAAGCAGTTGGAGCTCATTGGAAAGACTAGGGCTTCTGGTGTGACTCTAGGAGTCAAGAGACTGGATGAAATCACTGCAAACAACCTCCCCCCCTAGTCTAGGCAGCGTGGCAGGTGGAGATGGTGAGGGTCCCATCGCTGTGGTGTGCAGGAGAGGCTGGTTGGTGTCAGCCATGACTGCAAGAGGAGGCCTTTTTGAGGGAAGATAGTGTGAAATAGAACCTGAGGACATCAGAGACCAGGGCCAGGGTGACTCTGGGGCAGTGAGGAGGAGCTGGCCTTGATGACTGTCTGTTTGATTAGATCCTCCTTTCCAAGGGGTGCCCTCCCCCCACTGCCATCTGGCAGGGCCCAGAGGCTCACTGTCCCTGGGGATGGAGGGCAGCCTCAGGAATGGGGCTGTAATTTCAGCTGGGGGCAGGACTCCTGAGTTTCAACCACCTGGTGCGGGGTTCCTCTTTTTGTCACCTCCCTTATGACTATCTGGGCTGCCAGCCCCACCTGCCAACTGCAGCTCCTTAGTCTTTCCCTCTGAGGAGGGCTAGGCCCAGGGAGCAGTGGCCTGCTGGTCCCACCTGGAAAGGTATTGAATCAGGTGGCACAGCAATGCTTTGGGGCTGAGGGGTAATTGGAGGGGCTGCCAAGCTTAATTGGTGGTTGGGAAGCCCTGAGCCTGTGTGAGAGGCCCCAGCCTTTCATGTTCACAGCCTCCCACCAGCCTGGATGAGAGGGCCAGGTATTAATAGTAATTATTAGTTTCACTAATAAAGTGAAGAAATGGGATTATCATCAAGCTCAGCTTGTTCTCCCCTCTGTCTACTTCTCTCCTTCCGGTTGGCTCCTTTCCCCCTATTTTCCTTCTGCCTCCCTTCTCCTTTTGCCCTAGGCCTTGCCACTGTGGTCTGTCCTTCAAAGCCTTGGGATCTGCTTTCCTCTCTTGGTATCATCCATCAGCTGTCTGTATTGGCATGCCTTGGGCGCCAGGCTGTTAGGAGAACCCCTTGTGCTGGTCTAGGTTGCAGGGTGAGAGGGAGAAGTGATGTAGTGGCAAGAGGGTGTATGTTCTGGTGTGTGTCTGCAGATTCATTCATTCACTTATTTACCGTCTTACAAAGTTATTGAACCCATTTTGTGCAGCAAGGCATGGGATGGGCACCAGGGACTCAGTGACATGGGTCCTGTCCCCACAAGTCGACATTCTAGCAGGGAAGATGGACAATAAATAGTAAACTGACAGACGTGCAAAGGTCATAGGTTGTGGTTTGCACAGTGAAGGGTATAAATACAGTTCTGATGAAAGCTATATGGGTGGCTACTTTTGACTGGGGGACCAGGCAGGTGATATTTAGGAGGATCCCCAAATGATGAGAAGGACCCAGTTTTGAGGGAGATTTGGAAAAGAGTTCTTGGCTAGAAAAACAGTCCTTGCAAAAAAGCCCTGAGGCAGGAAAGAGCTTAGCATGCCTGAGGGTGTGAGAGAGGGTGAAGTAGGCAGGTGTGGGCATGGGAGGGAGGAGTAGGAGATGGGATGGGGACAGAGTTGGTGGCATGGCTTGCAAGCTCTTCAGTTGCACGAGTCCCCATGCTTGGTTGAATGCTCTGTTGTCACTGTCCTGAAATTCTTAATTTTTGAATAAGGGCTTCTGCATTTTCATTTTGCACTTCACCTTGCAAATTATATAGCTGGCTGGCCCTGGTTGGGGAGGTTGGCAAAATAAATGGGTGCCTGTGTGTAGAAATATGAGGGCCATTTGGCTGATGTTGGTGAGTGAATGAATGAATGAGTGGGCAAGTAACTCTCTGTGTCCACGTGGGGAGCTCATCTGTGAGGTCATCAGAGCGGCTACATTTGCCTAGATCAGGGCTGCTGCTATGTGGAGAGTGTTCACTCACAGATGTGGCCCCATACCCTGCAGTGCCTGGTATACTGTCCACAGCCTGCTGCTTGCAGACCCTCCAGGAACTTTGGGTGGTTGGGTGGGGCCCCGCTTGCCCTAGGTCCTGCTTTAGGAAACAGAGTGACTCCTCTGTCCCAGGTGGGGGTAACTCTGTCTTACCTGTGAGGCCCAAGACTTTGGAGCCAGACAGATGTGAGTTCACATTTGACTTTGACACTCTAACTAGTAGATGTGACTAAGTAGGCTTTATGCAAGTGACTTGCTTCTTTGAGCCTCAGTTTCCTCATCTATGAAATGGGGCTCACTACTTAACAATTGTTGAGAGGATTAAATGAGGTAATGAAAAGAAAACTCTTGGCTGAGTCAGAGGTAGGTAAATATTTGCAATAGTAGTAATAGTTATAATTATCCTATAGCCTCTGGAAGCTTGGGTAGACATTGGCTTCTGCTCTTAAATGTCTGCATAGTCATGAGCATTATGATGCTTCTGGGTCTTGGTTTTCACTTCTGTTAAATTAGAGTGTTAGCAATCTATCCCATTTCTAACCTGGATGGTCAGGTTTCTATGGAGAGTCTTTGTTAGTTTTGCACATGTGAGTTGCTTGCACACTCGCAATCCCTATCTTTCCCACGTAGGGTAGGTTTTCTCCAAACCTGCCTGCTCAGAAAGAAAAGCATCCTCTATTTCTTGTCTATATAGAGAACCCAGTTTCTGGATTCCCAGCCCTGAGTTGTTGCTCTCACTTTGGAAAGTGTGCTTGGGAATGAACCTCCAGCTCAAGGTCCATGGTTGGGTAAGAAAGAGGAAGATCCAGAAATCATGGCAAGGAGTGGGAGGATGGGCTGAGGGAGGACAAAAATGTTGGAGCCAGAATTCCTGGTGGCCTTGCTTCCTGCCTTATTTTGGAGCAGGAAGCAGCTGGAAAGCTGCAGAGAATTAGTCTTTGAAAAAGGGCCCACTTCATCTCCCACATACACTCTCCAGTGGCTGAATAGCAGGAGCCCCTAAAACTCTTGGAAACCCTGAGGATCACCATCTCAAGGAGGGGAGCCTCATCCCCTACAGTATTCCTTTCCTGAGAAACCTGAAAGAGGAGGCTAAAAGGACCTTCAGTGTCATTCAGAGTGGAAAATGTGATCTCTGGGGTCACCACTGTTTAGCTCCAAGTGTAGGCTCAGCTGTAATGAGACCCAGGACTACTTAGCCTCTTTGTGTGTCAGTTTGCCCATCTGGAATATGGGGATAATAATCATTCCTTCTCATAGTGCTGCTGAGAAAACTGAGTACTCTCAAGTTATTAGCATGCCTGACAATCTTTTTTTTTTTTTGGCACCAGGGATTGAACTCAGGGCTATTCACATCCCCAGCCCTATTTTGTGTTTTTATTTAGAGACAGGGTCTCACTGTGTTGCTTAGCGCCTTATGATTGCTGAGGCTGGCTTTGAACTCGTGATTCTCCTATCTCAGCCTCCCAAAGTGCTAGGATTACAGCCGTGCACCATGACTTACTGAGTGCTTTAAAAGGGTTCATTATTGGGCTGGGATTATGGCGCAGTGGTAGTGTGCTCACCTAGCATGCATGAGGCACTGGGTTCGATCCTCAGCACCACATAAAAATATATTCTGTCTGCCTACAACTAAAAAATAAATATTTTAAAAAAAGAGTTCATTATTTTCATATTGTTTTAAAAACGAAGCAGGACGTGGTGGCACATGCCTGTAATCCCAGCACTTTGGGAGGCTGAGACAGGAGAATCACGA
>PVHX01023580.1:0-25480 GCA_004024805.1 Geosciurus inauris
TGATCCTCAGCACCACATACAAGGCAATAAAATAAAGACATTGTGTCCATCTACAATTTAAAAATATTAGAAAAAAAAAAAAAGGCACCTACCCCCAATGCCCAGCCTGGACTTCCACCATGCTGGGGCCCGCCAAACTCAAAGTTTCTCGACAACCCTCCTCTGCTAATCAGTAATCTCTCCCAAGCCTCTGTTCCTACCCCCAGGTGGCGCCTCTGCAGCCAAGCGGCATGACTGACAACCAGATGCTTCCACCCCCACGTCTGCCTCCCTGCCTGACCAACACCTGAGCCACCTCCCCCTCTCGACGCCCCTAATCCCGCAAGAAGCAGCCAGACCGAACCTACTGTCCTGTATCATCAAAAAGGCCAGGATGTTAGGTTGGGCGAGCGAGGCAGACGCAAAGCGCAGACGCCGCCCGCCTCGCTCCTGCCCGCCCGAGACGCCCGGCTCCCTTGCTCCTGGCCACACCTGCAGCCACCATGCGCTGCCACAGCGCCCGGCCCCTGGGGCACTTCCTGAAAGTTCCTCCTCGCTCCGCGCAGCCACCGTCTTCCCACCGCCACCACCACCACCGCCGTCAGTCACACGTGACGAACACAGTACGCATGCGCCGAACTCGCCAACATGGCAGCCCCCAGTAGCTGATACGAACCTCCGACATGAAAGCCGCCATGACTCCTGGCTCATCCCGGAAGGACTCTGACCTCACCAGCCTCCCCCGACCAATCTCAGAGGACACTGGACTCTAGACCAACACCTCTTCCTGCCCCAGGCCTCTCCCTTCCTGCCTTCCTTTTCCAGAAGGGGGGACCCTTTAAGTTCTGTATGCCATGAAGCTCCAGCACCATTTTCCACTCGCTCAAGCCTGGTGACCAGGGGAAGGGTGGCCCGGGAGCATTCCTCCCAGAATAAAGCCTGTTCCGGTCCTGTTTTACTTCCATCTGGTCATTTGGCTTTACAAGGTATGGTTTAAAATTATCTACTGCAGATTTGAGTCCTTTATTTAAAGTTTGATGTGGAGATCCTTCTCCAGCTTTTCCTCAACAGCCTACTGCAGAAGCAAAGTCTGCACTAACGGAAGTTGAAACTGCTATCAAGACTGCACTGCTTCCTAGAGCTAATCTACAAGAACCTATGCATGTGTTAGTATTTCCCAGTACTCACACTCCTACAGGAGCAGCGTGGCAGACTTCAGGGGCTATTGAATGGCTTCAGCTTGCTCATTCTCCTTCAAAATCTTTGACTCCATTTCATGATTTTGTTGATGATTGGTAATCAAAGGCAGAACTTGAGCTATTCCATTGATCAGGTCCGAGCCTTCCTGTATTGTAACTCCTTCCACCATTCAACAGCAAAGCAGGCTTTAGTGAGCTTCAAGTACTTGACAAGTAGCTTGTGCTAATTTTCCTCGTCAAATAGAAAATCATTATCCTCATGACCAGCTTATTCAATTTGTTATTTTCACTTCATTTATTTTTCCAAAGATTGTGCATGCTCAGCCAGTAGCTGGGGCAGTGACAGTATTCACTGATGGCTCCCGTTCAGGGAAAGCAGGTTCTTATAGCTATGCTCACACTGAGGTGGTGCAGACTTCCTCCACTGCACACTGAGCAGAGCTTCGAGCTCTCATTTGTGCCTTACTTCATTTTGCTAATAAGCCATTAATATCTGCAGTGACAGTTCCTATACAGTAGGAGGCACTATGCACATTGAAGCAGCTACTATTGGACATGCACAGTCAGAATTATTTCATTTATTCCATACTTTACAAAAAACAGTTCTAGTGCATCCAAATCCTTGCTTTATTGGCCAGATTAGCACTCATTCTAAATTTCCAGGTCCTTTAACATCGGGTAATGCTAATGCTGGTAGACTTGTTGCAGCTTGTCGATAAATGTCTCTATATGACTGCTCAGGATTCTCATTCATTGCATCATCAGAATTCTTCCAGCTTGCACAGGAAATTCACATTACCCGAGAGCCATCTTGCCAAGTTCATTAATGCTCACAGTGTGTAGTTCACACTGCAGCTTTAGCCACTGGGGTTAATCCCCATGGTCTGTGGCCAGATCAACTATGGCAGATGCATGTGACTCATTCCCTCAATTGGCAAACAGGCTCATTTCCATGTTATTATTGATACTTTTCATTGCATTTTTACCACTGATCAAATAAAATAAAAGATTCAACATGTTATTTCTCATGGCTTAGCTGCTTTCACAGTGCTGGACTGCCCTTTACAGATTGAGTGACCGTGTTCCAGCCTATACTAGCTCTTGTCAACAGTTTTGCCATCAATTTTGTACTGATCACAAGGTCAGGCTATTGTGAAGCAAGCTCACTTGCCCCTTAGATTAAAATTACAAAAACAAAAAGGGGGAAATTCCATGATTCCTGGAGGATTGGTTGGTAATGTCCTGACTTTCAGTGGTGGTGACATGCAAAAAGATCTGTAGCCTTATCTCGAACCATTCAATATGCTCATTTTCTTAATAATTTGGCTCAAAATAATTCCAAAGCCCTACACAATCAGGTGAATATTGATGAAAATATTGAGACTAAATTAAATTCTTTGGAAGCTACTGTCATAAATATTGGAAATGAACTTTCCACTCTCAAATTTAAACAAAGGCTTAGGTGCCCTACCAGCTATAAGTATGTTTGCATTACTGCAGCCAAATAAAACGCTTCCCAATGGGATTGGGAAAAGGTCAAAAAGTATCTAATGGGCATTTGGCAAAACAACAACAAAAACAGTTTGGACCTCATGGAGTTCCATCATTACATCCAGGCTATTCAGAAAAGCAGGATTAGTCTTCTGGATCCTGCAACTCTAGATGAACAAATACTTCATGATTTAAGTGGCTTTCATCCTGGAAATATGCTAAAAGTTTCCACATGGTATATTTTTGGAATGATATCTCTTTTGTGTCATGATAATAGGTTGCCATACCCTCAGAGACAAAATCCAGGAACATCAAGTAATCACACACCACTTGCACTTAAAAAATTAAAAGCGGGGAGAGGCCATGAGCAGTAAATAAATCGCTGCTTTGAGCTCTGTAACCCTGGAGAGTGAGAAGCCGCTTCTGGGAACCCTTTGGTGAAAGAGAGCCGGGGAAAGGCCCGCTGGCAAGGTGAGGCCTGCTGGCATTCCATGCTTGTCATGGAATTTACTAGTTCAAAAGCCTTTAATCCAGATCCCAGCTGCGTGGAGGTGGAAGAGACGGGTGTGAGCTCATAAGGCCCAGCCAAGCCGTTTTGCCCAATTTCATCCTGAGTCCCTTTGATGTTTAAAACCTAAAAAGCAGGCGTGCAGACTCTCACCAGAGAATCACAACTGAGTCTCTGTCATTCTGTCCATCGTTCCTACTTCTCCTAACCCAGCCCGCAGCCTGTTTGGTGACCTGTCCTGTGCTGTACAGGCCTGGGCAAGGCCACCTCAACACCCCGGTCAGCGCGTCCTGTTGGCTGCTTCCACCGCTTTCCCAGAACTGGCCCCGCAAACTGTCCTACCACTGTCCTGCCCAGGCCACCCCTCCCGCCCCCAAATCCGGCCCTGGCCGCTGCTGGCAGCCCTGCCTCTGTACCGCCCTGGGCGTCTTCCACCAGGGCAGTGGGTGTCAGCAACAGGAGGACAGCCTGTGGCCGCGCCTCAGACCCCTCAGACCTCTCCCCGCCCAGAGTCCTGTGGACTCCCTCTCCTTCCTTTTCTTCACTTCACCCTGACTTGACAGCCACTGTGCTCCTCAGCCTGCCACAGATTGGGGACATTTGCCTGGGACCTGCCTTTCCTTAGGAGGCCACGTTTCCTCACTCCTTCCCATCATCACCTCCCTATGTGTCCCCTTGAGAACCACGCTCCCCCGCCCTGCCCTGCCCTATTGTTTCCCCTGGATTCCTGGTGCAATCTCACCCCCCCACACACATTGCCAGGGCCACCTGTCACCCACCAATCCATCTGTACGTATATAGCAAAACTCGCACACAGTAGGCGCTCCATAAATGCCCATGGGATTGAAGCGTGAGTCTTGTGAGACAGGCTCCATCAAGAGTGTTTGTCAGGAGGCTGGGATTGTAGCTCAGCGGTAGAGCGCTTGCCTCGCATGTGTGAGGCCCTGGGTTCGATCCTCAGCACCACATACAAAGCAATAAAATAAAGACATTGTGTCCATCCACAACTAAAAAATATATATTAAAAAAAAATTTTTAAAAAAAAAGAGTGTTTGTTGGGTTACTCACTCGGGGCTGCAGAGCCCGGCCTGCTGCCAAGTGCTGTGGCCAGCATGGCGATGCAGTGGAGCACCCTGGTGCGGGGTGCTGAACCCAGGGCAAAGTCCCTTCATGTCTACACAGAAGACATCCCTGTGCTTCACAGCTTGGTGAGCACAGTTCCTACTGGGTCATATTTCACAACTAAATCGTACGTATCTGAAGGTGCCCTCAGGATGTCCAATGTGGACAGTTACTGGTATGCGGCAATTGCTGCTGTGGTTGCAGTTCATGGATGCTGGCCCTCTTTGTGTGTGGTGGCCTGGAATGAAGGCTCACGGCAGTGGCGGGAAGGCAAGCAACACCAAAGTGCACATCCCTTTTGATGGAATTGAATCGGTTTTTTAATATGGTAACTGTTTCTGGTGCATTGGTAAGGGGTAGACTTCATTTGAATAAAGTTGAAAGAACATGTTAAAATCAAACTTAAGCAGTCACATTTGACCATGGGTAAATCTTGACTCATCTAATATAGTGGTTTGAATAATTGGATTTAATTTCATGAGTTTTCCCATTTGCAAAGTTAGCATTTGGAAAAGTTAAACGGTTACAGATTAATATGTTAAATGAGTTACACATTATCCTGGGAAGAGTTTGATTATCTTATAACAAAAAAGTTTTGTAAGAGCCAGGCGCGGTGGCTCAAGCCTGTAATCCCAGCACTTAGGGAGGCTGAGACAGGAGGATCACGAGTTCAAAGCCAGCCTCAGCCATGTCGAGGCACTAAGCAACTCAGTGAGACCCTGTCACTACATAAAACACAAAATAGGGCTGGTGACGTGGCTCAGTGGTCGAGTACCCCTGAGTTCACTCTCCAGTACCCAAAAAAAAAAAGTTTTGTAGCTTTTTGTCATAAAAGTTGCTTTTCAGTTTTGCCGTGCATACATTAAGATGTACATACCGGGGCTGGGATTGTGGCTCAGTGGTAGAGCGCTTGCCTTGCATGCATGAGGCACTGGGTTCGATACTCAGCACCACATAAAAACAAATAAATAAAGAAATTGTGTCCATCTACAACTAAAAAAAATGTTAAAAAAAAAGTTTTGTAGCTTTTTGTCATAAAAGTTGCTTTTCAGTTTTGCCGTGCATACATTAAGATGTACATACCAAAGCAAGTCTAAACTTTGACACAGGAGCGTTTCCCTGACTCTCATGAAAATACCAGGTCCTCAGATTCGGGATTTTAATTTCCTATAGAAAGCTGCTTAAATTTTGGATACTGGAATTAATCCAAATGTCACTGAGAAATTTCACAAAAAGTGTAATTCCTAGTCAGAACAAATCTCTCATTACATTATTTTATAGGAAAACTAGGGTAAGTTTTCATGCAAAAGGACTTTGGTTTATTGCAGAATCTAGAGTGCAAAGAGAGGAGCTGCTTGCCAGCTGTGTGCCTTTCAGATCAACTTTTTATGATGTACTTTTCTCCCTAGCTCAACATTTAAATTAGGCTTCATTACAAAGTTTATGGAAATTTCATTTAAAATTGTAATTCCTACTTATCAAAAAAAATTATAATGTATATGAATTTACATTTCATAAACGTTCATGTTTGCATACATTGAGAGTGTAAACAATTCTGAAAACATTATTTTTATCACCCAAGATGTATTCTACAGATATTTGGTCTAATGGTCTTTTTTTCTTTTTTGGTACCAGGAATCGAACACTCTACCACGGAGCTACAACCCCAACCCACTTACAGGGTAAAATTTTAAAGTACTAATTCAAGATAGAGAGATCTGTGGCTCATTTTCATGTTCCTATATCTTATCTATAGGTGTTTTAAATTTATTCATAATTAAGAAACAGAAGAAATGAAGTAAAATCTAATTTCTGATAATTCTATTGTCCAAGTAAATTGATGTTCCTAAAAAAATTAATGAAGATATTTTAGTATGTTTTTACTATTTGTTATGTAGAAAATTTAGTAAAGAGGAACAGGGTAGGGGCCTGGGTTGTGGTTCAGTGGTAGAGTGCTTGTCTAGCACATGAGGTGCACTGGGTTCAATCCTTAGCACCACATAAAAATAAATAATAAAATAAAGATACTGTGTCTATCTACAATGAAAAAATTTTTTGAAAAAAGAGAAACAGTATGATACCTGTGACATTCTAGCACAACTCATACATAACAATGTTAATTCATGAAAAAATTCTGCCTTTGTTTTCTCAACAAACCATATATAATGTAAATAATTTCAAAATCCACTGTAATGTGTCAGAACTAATTGCACCCAGGAACAAATCTTCTGATAAAAGTACCTAAGTTAAAATTGTTTTCTCCAGGCTTCAAAAGGGAGGATATTGAGTAATCTTTGAGACAAGTTATCTGCACTATTCTGTGAATTTTTGTGAGAATTTATTTCCACTACAGTGAAGAATATTTAATAAATTTGAAGCAAAAGTTAAAGGTAATTCTGCATTTCCTCTTCACATACATCAAGATGTAGGGTAGAGATAAGGGCTTTGCTATTTTTTAAAATAATTTTCATGGTGTTTTCTTTATTATCAATATTTTGCTGTTATCTAAAGGCATACATTTTATGTAAAGGTATTTCCACATTCCCTATAGGCATCAAGATTCTAAGGCTAAAGAAAGTTTGAAATTTGAGTAAAGATTTGGACACAGTATTTACAATGTTTGGAATTCCCATGCACTGTTGCTTTTCCAGTGATTAGTAATGTTTGAGCAAAGCTCAAGGGGATGCAACAGGTTTAACACGTGTATTACCCATGGAAAAGGTGTGAAAAAACTTTAGAGTGTGTCCCATTTTGGGCTTTCTACAATTTCTCTCTAATATGGTTCCTGTGATGTGAAATAAGGGTTGAACCATCTTTAAAGTCATTGGCACAATGTTAACATTTGTAGAGCTGCTCTCTAGTATGAATTCTCTGGTGTTGAGCAAGGTGTGATCTCTGAGTAAAACTTTTCCCACATTCCTTACATGTGTAGGGCTTCTCTCCAGTATGAATTCTCAGGTGTGGAGTAAGGTTTGCTCTTTGTATAAAACCTTTCCCACATTCATTACATTTGTAGGGCTTCTCCCCAGTATGAATTCTCTGGTGTTGCATAAGGCATGCTCTTTCACTAAAACCTTTCCAACACTCCTTACATTTGTAGGGCTTCTCTCCAGTATGAATTCTCTGGTGTTGAATAAAGCATGTTCTTACATGAAAACCTTTCCCACATTCCTTACATTTGTAGGGCTTGTCTCCAGTATGAATTCTCTGGTGTTCAGTAAGATATACTTTTACACGAAAACCTTTCCCATATTCCTTACATTTGTAGGGCTTCTCTCCAGTATGAATTCTCTGACATTCAATAAGAAATGCTCTTACACAAAAACATTTCCCACATACTTCACATTTGTAGGGCTTCTCTCCAATATGAATTCGCAGATGTTGAGTAAGGCCATCTCTTTGATTAAAACCTTTCCCACGTTCATTACATGTGTAGGGCTTCTCTTCAGAACAAATTTTCTGGTGTTTAGTAAGGCATGCTCTTCGATTAAAATCTTTGCCACATGCTTCACATTTGTAGGGCTTTTCTCCAGTATGAAGTCTCTCATGTTCACTGAGGTATGCTTCTTTTCTTAAAACTTTCCCACATTCTTCACATTTGTAGGGATGCTTTCCAGTATGAAGTCTCTGGTGTATAAAAGGATTGATGTAAAAGTAAAAGCTTTGCCACATTCTTCACATTTGTAGATCTTCTCTCCTGTGTGAATGCTCTGGTGTTTGGTAAAGGATGAATAAGCCTTAAAATCTTTACTACATTTCTTACATATGTAGGGCTTCTCTCCATTATGAATTATCTGGTGTTGAGTAAGGTATGCTCTTTTAGTGAAACTTTTACCATATTCTTCACCTATTTGGAGATAAACAATAAAAAAACTAAAATAAAAGGAAATATAATTTTAATATCAGTAGAAAAAAATGGACCAAACATATCTTTTTTCTTAATCTTTATTTTGTTTTTTTTTTTAAATATATTTTTAGTTGTAGATGGACATAACGTCTTTATTCTATTGCTTTGTATATGGTGCTGAGGATCGAACCCAGGGCCTCATGCATGCGAGGCAAGCGCTCCACCGCTGAGTTACAATCCCAGCCCCTTGTTTATTTATTTTTATGTGGTGCTGAGGATCGAACCAAATGCCTCACATGTGCAAGGCAAGCACTCTGCCACTGAGCCACAACTTCAGCCCAAGCATAACTTTAAAAAAAAATATTTTTCCTTGTAGAAGGACACAGTATCTTTATTTATTTGTTTTTAGATAGTGCTGAGAATCATACCCAGTACCTCACACATACTAGGCAAGCAAGTTACCACTGAGCTACAACCCCTGCCTGAATCTAGAATATCATAATTTTATTTTATATTGCCCAAATTTGTGAAATATTGGAAACTGCCAATGAATCAAAAAATGTAGGTAAGAACATTAAAACATTATTAACTGATGTGAGGAAGCCTACACTACAACATGAAATCTACCCTGTAAAATGAAACATAGAAAAGGAAAAAAGAAAAAGGAAATTTAATGAACAAAATTCTGGATAATGATGGATGTATTGTTTTACAAACCCTTTTATATCACTATGGGAAGGGCCTCCCTCCATGGAAAACAGGCCCACACTGAGAGCAGGCCCAGCAGGAGCCCCTGGGCACAACTGACCGTGGGGACTCACTTGAAGTTGATGACATTGTGCTCATAACAGTGACTAGTCAGACTCAACCACATCCTGTGCTCCAACCCCGAGAATGCAACCAGGGAAATGCAGACTGAGGCAGAGGTTTGTACAAGCCAGGGTGTCCAGTGCACCTCCTGGATCAGATCTGCTGCATAAATCAAGCACTCAGATAACATTCTCACCACAAAAGCCATAACTCCACTTGCAAGTGCGACCAGAACATGCCCCGTTACTCCACATGACATCCAGGAAAGGAAACTGCTCTGCTGGAAGTCAGCTAAAAGGGGAGTAAGGCTGCAGGGGCCAAAATGAGGACAATCTGTGTCGTCACAGCATGATGCTGTTTCAGGAGGAGGTTGCCTGCCCAGGAGGAAAGAGTATCCCCTTAAGAGAAGTGCTCACAGGGATGCAGGCTCTTGTGGACAAATTCTTAAAACAGAGATGGAATTGGCTTTGCCTAATACCCTGCAGTACTCCAGCCCTGCTTGTTTAAAACAAACAAACAAACTCACACTGATTTATATTAATTTGTGCAACAAGACCTAAGAGCTATAACTAACATTGTTTAGGATACTCAGCCCACAGGACCTAATTCATACACCCTGCTAATTGCAATGCCAGGTAACTATGGCTGGTTCAAAGGGACACATTTAAAAGATGAATTCTTTCGCATGCTACTGAAAAGAGGAATTCCTAATTATGGTTTGCAGTTGCCTGTAGTGCAGCATCTACTGCCAGTCCAACTTCAAGCTCAGCAGATGCCCCACCATTGTGTTGCCATGGCTACACCTGGAGACCCCTCCCCTTCTGCAGGCATCAGCTGTCTGCTCCACCCAACAGGAGAGTCGAAATGGTTCGTGCTTTACAGGGTGTGGCCTGGGGGCTACCTGTCTCCAGCTTGGTAGGTGAAGTCATGAGACTGCCATGTGTGTGGGGTGGGGACGTGGGGAGGTGACACTTCTGTGTCAGGGGATGATTCCTAGGCTCAGTGGGAGGACCCCACCATGGCCTGTAGGAATGACCTTTGGTGCCGTAGGGGGACACCTCCAGGGCCTGGAGTAATGAGTCCCGGATGGAGTGGGAAGATGACCCCTCCATGTCCTGGAGGGATGACCCCTCAATGGTTTGAGATGATCTCTCTTGAGCAGGAAAGATGACCCCTTCATGCCTAGGGAGGTGAGTCCTCCATGGCCTGGGGAGATGACCCTTGATGCTTGGGTTTCCCATCTGAAACAGCTTTATCAGGGTGATGAGGCTTCTCCATAGGAGGACAGGTCCTCTGGGAAGACCTTGCCAGTCTTATGTCTCTGAGCGGACCTTCCGAAGGCCTGCTGGCAGAGGTTTCTTGATATCAGGCCTGATGCCCTGTGACCTCACCTGCAGCCTCAGGTCATGGATGGGGTTTCCCAGGAGCAGGCATTTCTCTCCGGGAAGCGCTGCCCACCAGTGGCCCTGCACTGACAGGGGTGTGATAGAAACCAGACAGTCTCCCAGGTGTTGGGACCAAGAGGGCTCCCAGGAGACACGACATCAGAAGAGCGTCAAGGACCAGCCCTTCCCAGGCACACCTAGGGCTCACTGTGGGATTGCCAGTGCTGCTGTGCCCTGATTGGCCGTCCAGCTCCCCTAGATAGCTGAAGAGGCTACTGTCATCCTGACCTTCCATTAGTGTTTCCCATTAACCAAGGTGACCTGGATCTATGACTCAGTTCCTTGTAATTTGAAATGGCTAAAAAGGTGCAGAGAGGCAGCATTCAAGACGTATAATGTTAGGGATCAGACTCATCAGGTTTAATCCACCCACCAGGCCCCCACTGTTACACAATTGTTTGTGTGTCTTTTGTCCTTATTTTCTTAAGATTCTTCAGACCTTTATTTTCTCAGCCGGCTCACCACCTGCACATGGTTTTCTGCTCCCTGGATGTGCAGGACGCAGCAAGGAGGCTGCTTCTCTTCACAGAGTTCTCATCAACAAAATTCTCAGTCATGGAGACGTGACTCAATATGAGGTGAGGGGTGTGGAGGCCCAAAGTAGCAATTGCCATGGCCACTCACCTTCCCAGGATGCCTGTTGTATTGTACCCCGTTGAATGATACCAATTTATGGGGTGCCAGTAAAAAGTACCAAGTGGAATGGCCAGAAGAAGAATCAGGTATTGTTCTCAGCACCCCAAGAGCTCAACAGAGTTCTGGGCTTCCCTCATGGTGGGAGAGGCAAATGGACCCGTGTTTCCTTGTCTCCAGATTTATTAGGTGGTGTAAGTCTATTTGATAGTCCACCTAGTGCCAAGAGATTTTTCCTGTTATGAGGCCCTTCAGTTTTTTGGGGGGCAGGGGTTACCAGTCACCCTTACTGGCAGAGATGTGGTAATGCTGTGTGCAAGCCCTTTTGAGCCTTGGCGTCTGAGTCGTCAATGTACAGCACATCATCTCTATGGTGACACCTTTGGACAACAGTGGGGGGAAGTATTTGCACTGAATCCTGACACCCACTGGCACCCTCAGGCCCGGGAATTTGAAGAGATGCCCCTGATCAAGCTGCTGCAGTGGGCCTGTACCTGTATGGCATCCAGCCAGAGGAGCACTCTGGTGCCTGGTTCTGGACCAGGATGCAGCTCAGTGAAGCCCAGACATGAGTTCTGGGCAAAACCGTGGACAGTAAGGACAGGATGTCCCCAGAACCAGCTCTAGAGTGACTACATCCTGAGCCCATGCTCAGCATCGGACCTGCTGCCTGGTGATGGCTGGAATACCAGCCTCTGGGTCCTGGGGAGGCCTGAGTGCATCTGCTGGTAGCTTCAGGGCTGCCCACTGACCATACTGTCAGGAGAGCTGACCCAGCATCCAGAACAGCCAGTGACACCTGGAACACTGAGGAGACCATGGTCTGGTGCTGGAAGGAGTAGGTCCCTGGGTCCAGGCTGGCCAGAGAAGCGGCAGGCTGAGTGGGCAGGCTGGAGCCAGCACCCCACCCCAGTGCAGGGCGGCTCGTTACTGTGGTGAGGCACTTCACCTCTCTGGGCCTCAGTTTCTTCCTTCGTGATATTAAATAATCCCTCAGAAAGCCAAGGATACCCTCAAGACTAACTGGGCACCTAGCACTGTACCTTGAGCATGGACTGCAGTCAGGGGCCCTCAAGTAAGCTGGCATCCAGCCTCCAGGCCACCACCAGAGCTCAGCAGCAGCAGCAGCTTCCACCCCAAACCCTGTGACCGAATCAACTGCACATCTTATCTCAGTACCCAGGAGACCACTGACATGCCCAGAGTAAACTTGGCCAGCTTCTGCATTTCCGTTGTGAAGCTGCCAGCATGAGCTTTGTCTCAGAGCCTCCTAATGGCCGGGAGAATAACGTGACTGCCACATTTCCTTCTTGGTGCCAACACTCCATAATCAACATCCACAGAAAAGACCAAGGTGCCTTGGCCCCTGGACATAGCTTCTAGAATCCTGCAGAGTATGATGGTAGCCTGGGGTGCCCTTCAGGGTCTGGGCTTCTGCTGATGTGTCCATGCTCCACTGTTCTGGAAGTTGGCCTCCCAAGGGACCACTGATATCCAGCAGCACCTCCTGTCTTCAGCCTGGACCACGCTCAGGGCCATGACATGCACCCACAGGCTGTGTCTAGGTTCTGCAGCCACAGCTCCCACCACAGCTGCACAGGTGGGCCACTGCTGCCTTGTCCATGTCAGCCTGGACGTGACAGCAGCAACATCCGAGAGCATCCTGGTCAGCTGGGTGGCAGGGCTATCCCCTTGGTGCCCTCACTTGTCCAGGCAGCAAACATACTGAACGTCATGTGCCATCCCTGCCCTCCTGGAGGTGACCTTCTCGTGGGCCAGGAGGATGGATGGGAATAAAGAAGAGCAGCAGCGCCAAGTTCTGACCTGGAGGAGAGGATCAGGGCACGGCCCCCATTTGGGAGCCGGCCTGTAGGTTGGGGGGCAGCAGCAACAACCCAAGACTGAGGAGCAGCCCTGGGGAGCTGAGGTCTTGAAAGCGTCTAGGGCTCAGGCTGCCCTGTATGAACTCTGGCTTTCTCGAGGAGCTGAATGGGCCAGGAGCTGGAGATTGGAGCAGAGGTGGCCATGACTTTTGGCATCACTGTGGGAGGTAGGCTGATCCTGGGGAGGAAGGGAGGCTTGTTTGGAGGCTGCTGTTGCAGCCAGTAGAGAGGAGGCCATAGCAGGTTGGTGGCCATGAGGAGGCCAACAGGGTCCAAGTGTGCATAGCATTTGAACAGAGAACCAAGAGAGTCTGCTCACAGAATGTGTGTGGACATGGAATATGGACACTTGTCCTCCAGGAGTCCAGCTGGGCTGTTTTCAACCCCCACCAAAGTTGGGCCAGGTGCTCCACTGCACCCCAGGCTGTACTGAGCCTCTGGAGGCCTGGAGCTCTCATGGGTGCCACTGAGCACTCACCTGCTTGACCCTGTGTCTGAGTCCCCCCTGTGCTGTGGCCCCTAGTGTCATGTATTATGGATGCTCAGCCTGTCCAGCCACCAGAGCAGCCTGCAGCCCAGCACTGGCTTGGCACGTAGGGGGCAGCTGGGCACCCAGCCTTCTTCTCCTCTCTTGACAGATGGGACTAGAGTGAGTCTGTCCCCAGGATGATTGGTCCTCTTGCTTCTGAGGGGCATGTGGCTCCCCATGGAGCAATGGGAGGGGCAGGTGGGCTGTTGTCAGAGAAGTGGGTGGGGGTCTTTGGGAAGATCAGTGCTCACTACATGGAGGTCACCCTCAGGAAGCAGGAGGAGAAGAGGTCCCCAAAACCAAACTGTGACCCCGTGCTCAGAGCCAAGGTGGTTCCTCTAGGTGCCTTGCCAATGGACTCTGGGCAACAACTTGAGGACCCATGCCCTGATGGCCTGTCCACAACCCTGATCCAGGTGACCAGCCATAAGGCTTCAGCCATCATCCAAGGCCATGGACTAACACACCCTGGACAAGATGAGCTGGGGCACTAGGAGCCACTGCAGGTTGTCTCTGTGGGTCACAGTAGAGAATTAGTCACTGGGAGAATTATGCAGTGGGCAGAGGGGGCAGAGGATTAGGGGCAGCACCGCTCCCTATCCCAGATCCAAGGGCCGTGGTCCAGGAGAGTGCACCAAGGTGGAGTGGAGCCTGTGCAGAAGGCAGCCTCCCTGAGCCACCCTGGATGTCTCCTCCCTGCCATGTGTCCTCCCCAGGACCTGAACAAGCTGAGCAAAGCCAGCCTCAGAGGGGAGCAAAGAAAAGGCCCTTTCAAGGGGCAGGTGGCCCTGTGGCTCACTGGAAGGGATAATTTCTTCCCAAGATGGAAAACGTGTCTCAGATGGAGTCAGCACTGCTGTGGACCAAAGCGTCGCATCTGAAACCTATGCATGATGGAAAGCCGGCCCTGAAGGGAGCCAGGTCAGTATTATAGAAACAGGGAGAGACACAATCAAGAGCAAGTGAGGGGGAGGAAGAGACAGGGAGACGCTCAGGCCCCGAGGGCGGGCTCCCGTGACATCCTCCTGGCGTGCCCACCTTCTCCAGGTTCCAGTCTCCCAGTAGTCCTTTCGGCTGTGCATGGATTAGCCCACTAAGGAGGTCAGGGCCTTTGTGATCCAGTCAGCTCCCACTGTTTCCCCTGGGAACATTGGTGTATAGGGAAACCAGCCTTCAACACATGACGCTTCAGGGGAACTTTCAGATCCAAACCACAACCAGCTCCAGGCCAAGTGGGGATGTTCTGGAGTCCTAGGTGCTGGTTAAGAAGAGACATGAGGTGTGTTCAGGGCCTCCGCACAGTCTGTCTTTAGGCAGGAGTCAGTGGGGGCAGGGTGCCCCACAGTCTTGGGGCTGGGTTGAAGGGACCTCAGGTCTGTGATTAAAGCCTGTCCTTGAGGAGGCTCTCAGGTGGGGTGTGAGGTGTCCTGCAATGTCCCCAGTGATCACCACTGACCAACCCCTGCCCCAGTTCCAACAATGTGGAAGGTCCATGAAAATGCCCGCATGTTCTGCACCGTGAACTCTCATGACCCCTATGATTTTTGCCTAAAGACACCAACTGTCACCTGGGAGGCAAAGGTCAAGCACAGAGTCAGTTCAGCCCTCCCTCACATGGCTCAAGATTGCAAAGAGCATCTTCTGAGGACATCTCCCTGGGGTCTGGCTGGCCAGTGGTGAAGCACCTTCGGACTGGAGTGTCCAGGTCAAGCAGGAACCCCCTTTTTTATATATACATATATTTTTGGTTGTAGATGGACCCAATAACTTCATTTTATTTATTTATTTTTATGTGGTGCTGAGGATCGAACCCAGTGCCTCAAACGTGCTAGACAGGCGCTCCACCACTGAGCCACAACCCCAGTCCAAGCCGGCCCCTTCTGACCACCTGCCAGCCCAAGCCAGCCCAGATTTCAGGCCTCACCCCAAACCTCTCCTGCTTCCAGGATTGACACCTGCCATTCAACAGACTGACCCCGCCCCCATGGTGCCCTCACTGCCCATGTGCCCTCTGCCCTGTGCAATCGGAGGACTGACAACAGGCAAGTCACCTGCCCACCCCTGGGCACTGCCCTCTGCACACTCCCTGGCACCTTCCCAGGAAATGGCAGCTGCCCTGGGGTGACCTTCCCACAGGCATGCAGGACACCCCACACCCAGCAGCTCTGACCCTGCTGTTCTCTCCTGGTGGCCTCAGACACTGGCCTAGACCCTCACGGTGATCCTGGCCCCACCTCCCACCACTCTAGCCTTTCTCAGACTGCGCCAGAGAGTCCATGTTCAAGGCCCACCGAGAGTGAGGCCAACCTGCCCACCACATGCCAAGCCCTCACGGGAGTGGACAGGGGCCCTCCTAGGGACCACACTCCTCGCCTAGCTTTGAGGACAGCCCATTGGTATCCAATCTCATGCCATGGAAACTGCCACTTACCACTGCATCCTGGGCCTTCCAAGACCAGGGGAGACGGGAAACAGGGGTCCTAAGGGGAGGGATGGGGAGGCGGGGAGGGCAGCAGACTGCGGGACAGGGAAAAAGCAAGTGTTCACTGACTGCGCAGGGCAGTGTGTGTTGCAGATAGAAAGTGCTAGACTTGAGTGCCTTATCCAAGTCCTGTTTCTACCACAGCCTGGGCACTGTGGTTCGGTTTGGTTGCCTGTGTTAATGGAAATGAGATGGAGAATTTTATGCTCAGGTGATCGGAAGTGATCCAGCCTGGGAAAGAGTGACGGCACTTTTCAGCAGAGTTAGATTAAATACGGAAGCAGAAACCACTTAAAAAGACTCTGTCTGGGGCTGGGGTGGTGGCTCAGTGGTAGAGCGCTTGCCTCGCATGCGTGAGGCACTGGGTTCGATCCTCAGCACCACATAAAAATAAATCAATAAAGATATTGTGTCCACCTACAACTAAAAAATATTTAAAAAAAAAAAAAAAGACTCTGTCTGGACTTTTCACGTGGGAGACTAGAAATCCCTGCAGATTAACTTTGTCTTTTCTTGTTATTTTTGAATGTTGTTCGTTTTGTCTTATGTTTAATGAACTATCTTATTGAGCACCCAAGACCCAACAGCTTCTGAGGCTTTTCTTTACCTGGATTGGTGAGTGTCCAATCATGAGTCCACGTGGACACAGGAGAGAGGCTGTCACAGAGACTGAGGGAAGCTCTGGGGGGTGATGGGAGTCACGGCGGCCACCCTCCAAGTCTGCAGAGTGGAGAAGGGAAGGGTGCGCTCATCTGAAGCTGGTGGTCTGAACTCTGGTAAGAGGCAGGACTGACGGGTGGAACTGGGATGGATCAGGTGGGAAGGAGTGGTTCCGTGACATCCTGCCTGGGAACAGAAGGTCCCAGAGGATGGGCTGGCGTGTCCCACACACCTGCCCCAGCTCACGGACTGAGCCTCCAGGAACAAGGGGTGCAGCTCCATCTGGAGGGTCCACAGGCTGCAGTGCTGAGAGAGCTGGTGAGCTGCCCTGGAGCCACCCTCCTGCCCATGTCACAGTAAGAAGCCTCTTGGGGGGCACATGATGCTCTGCAATGACAGTGCTCCTCCAAGGAGGGGACAGAGCTCAGCATGCAGAGTCCCCTAAGGAGCTCGGCCAGTCTGAATCAGAAATGATAGCAAGCAAACAGTGTGACATTTGTGTCACTCAAGCACCCTCAGAGCTGGGAGAGCCTAAAATCAACACCCAGAAAGAAACCTCTCCGGGGCTGGGGTTGTGGCGCAGTGGTAGTGTGCTCGCCTAGCATGCGTGAAGCACTGGGTTCGATCCTCAGCACCACATAAAAATAAAATAAAGCTATTCTGTCACCTACAACTAAAAAATAAATATTAAAAAAAAGAAACCTCTCCATCTTAAAGACCTCTGCAAGGAGAAAACAATCTTTCTGTGGTGGCTATTGCATTGCCTGCTCAACATGAACTGATGGCTACAGTCTCCCCAAACTTTGTGTTTTTTCAGTTCTAATTCTAGGTATTTTGTCAATTAATCGGATCCTCTCATGATGCCTCTTTTCTTCTTTCTCATCTTTGTTTCTGCTTCTCTCCTTCATCCTTCCTCTACTCATTTTCTCTTCTTTCTTCCCCCACCTCTTTTTCCTTCGTCTTTCTTTTCCTGACTTTTACCCCTTCTTCCATTCCATTTAGTGTACTGTCATCAATGCTTAATATTGTATTCTATCCTGTTGTTCAGGTTTGGAGGTGGTATCCCCCAAGAGGTCGTGTGTGAGACCATGTAACAATGTTCAAAGGGGAAACGATTAGATTATGGGAGGTGTAACCTGATTAGAGGATCAATCCAGTGGTATAGATTAATTTGGCAGTAACTATAGGCGGGTAGGCTGTGGCTGAAAGAAGTAGTTGACGTCTACTTGCCTTTGGGATTTATATTTTTGTCCCTCGTAAGAAGAGAGCTCGCTCTCTCTATCTCTATCTCTGTCTCTATCTCTATCCCTGCCTCCCTCTCTCTCCCCTCTCCTTCCCATGTCCTGAGCTGTTTTCCTCTTGATGTCCTTCCACAAAAATGTTCTACCTCATCTCTGGCCCAGAGCTATGGGGTTGGCCAACTGTGGACAGCATCTCTGAAACTGTCAGCCAAAATAAACATATTTTCCTCTGATTTGCAGTTCTCGGGTATATTGGTCACAGCAATGAAAAAGTTGGCTAAAACAGATATTGGTACCAGGAGTGGGGTCATTCCTGTGACTAACCTGCCCGTGTGGTTCAGAAGTCTTGGAGCTGGCTTGGAAGGGGAGGAATTTTGAAAAGGTTAGAGATGCAAACTGGAAAGCTTTAGAAAGCTGTGAGCAGAATTTAATGGGCAATTCCAGAAGGAGCTCAGAAGAACAGAATGCCAATAGGACCGTGGAGAGTAAAGACTGGATGCATGAGGTTGCAGAGGAAGAAGACTCTATTGGAAACTGGATGAGGGCCATTCATGTTATGTTCTCACAAAAAAATTATCTACATTTTGCTCATGTCCTGAGACTTTTTGTGAGGCTGAATTTAAAGGTGATATACTAATTAATATGGTATATTAATTAATATACCATATTAAGGTAGCACAGCATTCAGGTGATGTCAAGGATATTGCTGGAGGCTTTTCACCAAGATTAGTGTAAAGATCAGAAGAAACCAGAGCAGAAATATTTGGAAAACTTACAGTATAGCCAAAAAAAAGTGCAAATAAACCTGGGGCCTTGGAAGATCACATCCCCTAAAGATATACAAACACTTTGAAAAGACAATAGGAAAGAAGGCCTCAGGAATTGCGCAGACCACATCTATCTCAAGCTGAAGGGTGTAAAGAAAAAATTCCTTTAAGAAGAGGTTCTGAGCCAGGCGCGGTGGCACAAGCCTATAATCCCAGTACTTAGGGAGGCTGAGACAGGAGAATCGCGAGTTCAAAGCCAGCCTTGGCAGGGGCGAGGCTCTAAGCAACTCAATGAGACCCTGTCTCTACATTAAAAAAACACAAAATAGGTCTGGGGATGTGGCTCAGTGGTCAAGTGCCCCTGAGTTCAATCTCCAGTACCAAAAAGAAAAAGAAGAAGAAGAGGTCCTGGGGACACCCTGCTTTCACAGGACTGACTGAAAGTTTTTTCACCAAGCTCAGCCACACAAACACTCAGAGGTTGCTTCAGTCAGGAACCCAGGAGGCTTGGCTACCACTCAAGATGGTGACAGACCTTGGCATCAACCTCATGGTGCTGGCTGTGCAGGAATGCAGGATGCTGGAGTTAGGAGTTGTTGAGGCCTCCACTGAGGTTCAAAGGAAAGCCAGGGAGGAGACGTATAGAAAAGTTGGAGTCCCTGGAGGCTTCCCCTGAGAGGGTGGTGCATGGGGATGTGAAAAGAAAGGCAAAGCTGCAGCAGAGACCCCCCAAGATTTACAAGATGCCAGGAAATTTGGACACCTGCTGAAGAAAGCTGCAAGATTAAGGCAAAAACAAGGCAAGAGAGAGGTCATGTGGGCTTTGGCCAGCCGAGTCACAGGCACAGAGCTGCAGGAGCACTTTGGAGGGAACATCACAACAGCATGTGCCCAGGTGCCAGACACGAGCTACAGAGCTCGTTTCTTTAGATGGACGTTGGTCTCACTTTGGTCCTCTTCCTTCTCTCTATGCCCCTATTTCTCCCTCCTAAGGAGAAGTGAAAATGTTCACTCTGTGCCATTGTATATTGAATATGTAATTTGCCTTGAGACTCAGAAGAGATTTTGAACTTGGACATTGGGTAATCCTGGAACTGTTAAGGCTGTGGGGACTCTTGGAAATGGACTAAATGTATTTGTTAGATGGGCATGAGCTTTGGGGGGCCAGGAGCAGAATATTATGTTTTGGATATGTGGTGTCCCCCCAAACTCATACATGAGATAATGCAAGAACAATCAGTGGGGAAATGGTGCATGCCTACAATCCCAGTGGCTCAGGAGGCTGAGGCAGGAGGAACGTGAGTTCAAAGCCAGCCTCAGCAAAAACAAGGCACTAAGCAACTCAGTGAGACTCCATCTCTAAATAAAATACAAAATAAGGCTGGGGATGTGGCTCAGTGGTCGAGTGCCCCTGAGTTCAACCCCTAGTACCACAAAAAAAAAAAAAAAAAAAAAAAAAAAATCTTCTGTGATAAGCACAAGCTTAAAAATTTCAGGGGCTGAGTGCCCAGAGTCCAAGCCCTGGTACTCTGCCCCCCCAAAACTCAAATGATTAGATTATCAAAGGTGTAACCTAATCATTGGATTAATGCACTTGAATAGCTTAACTGGGTGTTACCACTAGACAGGCAGACTATGCCTGTGAAAGCAGGGGTGTGCCTTTGGGGTTATATTTTGTCCTTGGTGAGTAGAACTCTCTGCTTCTTGGTTGCTGTGTTCTGAGCTGATTTCCCCTGTGGTGCCCTTCCACCACAAGGCCCAGAGCTGTGGAGTCCGCCAGCCACAGCCTGAACCCCTGAAACAGCTAGCCAAAATAAACCTCCTCCTCTAAGTTGTTCTTGTCTGGTATTTTGGTCACAGCAATGAAAATATGACTAAACACCTATGTTACTTCTCAACCATATTCCATTTTGATAATAGAGCTATATAGACCATTAGCAATAATGTTCTTGGTATACATGGAGACATAGTTTGCTCCTAAATTACCACCGTTAACAGTTGTTGCTCCCTCTTCTCAATGTAATTCTTGATTTTGATCATCCTGTGTTGAAGCTAAGATATATCCCCAGCCCTGGGTTTGTTATAAAAACAAGTAACTGATCACTAAAGACCCTCACATAAAAGAGGAAAATAAGTATCACAGCAGATGTGCAAATATAGGACCTCAGAAAACACTGGGAAACAGATCAACAAGATGCCTCCAGAAGTTTGTAGCCACCCAGTAACTGAATCCATAGATATTGAAGAAAATGAATCCCCAGACAATGATTGAAAAAGTTGATTGTCAAAAGGATTAATGGAGGGGCTGGGATTGTGGCTCAGTGGTAGAGCGCTTGCCTAGCATGCGCAAGGCACTGGGTTCAATCCTCAGCACCACATAAAATAAATAAAAATAAAGATATTGTGTTCATCTACAACTAAAAAAAATATATTTAAAAAAAAAAAGAATTAATGGAGGGGCAGGGGTTGTGGCTCAGTGGTGGAGTGCTCACCTAGCACATGAGAGGCACTGGGTTTGATCCTCAGCACCACATATAAATAAATAAAATAAACATATTGTGTCCAACTACAACTAAAAATATTAAAAATATGAAGAATTCAGCCAGGTGGTGGCGCAAACCTGTAATCCCAGCACTTAGGGAGGCTGAGACAGGAGGATCGCGAGTTCAAAGCCAGCCTCAGCAATGGCGAGGCGCTAAGCAACTCAGTGAGACCCTGTCTCTACATAAAACACAAAATAGGGCTGGGGATGTGGCTCAGTGGTCGAGTGTCCCTGAGTTCAATCCCCGGTACCAAAAAAAAACACCCATGGGTGGAAGCACGAGCCTGTGGGCCAGGCCCCATTAGGAGTGGTTTTTTTTTTTTTTTTTTTAATTTTAGATGTTGGTGGACCTTTATTTTATTCATTTATTTATATGGGGTGCTGAGAATCGAACTCAGTGCCTCACACATGCTAGGCAAGCGCTCTACCACTGAGCCAAAACCCCAGCCCCTGGTTTTTATTACTTAAAATCACACGCTGACATAACACACACACTCAGTTGCTGTGGATACGGTGTGGCAGTGCCTCAGAACATTACCCAGACCACGTGACCCAGCAACTCCTGCTAGGTACCTCCAGGGGGATGGAAATGTGTGTTCACACAGAACTCAACATCAGCGTCCAGAGCAGCGTCACTCACAGTGGCCAGGAGGTGGAACGGCCCACCTGTCCCTCAATGGACACATGGATTAAAAATGTGATGCATCCTTGGGATGGAACAGCACTTGGCCCTGAAAAGGAATGAAGCCCTGATATATGGTACAATATGATCACCTGGAAAGCTCCCAAGGGAAGGCGGGGTAGCTCAGGGACAGAGCGCTTGCCTCACCCCCAGGGCTCTGGTTCCACCCAGCGCTGAAAAACACAGGCATTAAAACACGCTTGAGGGCAGGAACCCGGTCACCATGGCCCACTGGCTACCTAGTTCCATTTAAGTGGCCTGTCCACAACAGGCAAGGAGGGAGGGCAGGAGGGCGGGACTGCCCGGGTGCAGGGTCCCTGCTGTCAGAGTGAGGAGTGAGAGCAGCATGGTCCTGCAGCTCCCAGGACGCAGAGCAAAGCGAACCCACCCTCAGCAGGGGGAGGCTGAACTCTACCCAAAGCTGCACACGGAACAAACAAGAGAGGCAGGGCACAGGGCGCACGCCTGACATCCCAGAGGCTCGGGGGCTGAGACCCGAGGGTCGGGAGTGCAAAGCCAGCCTCAGCAACTTAGCAAGGCCTGAGCAACTTAGGGAGACCCTGTCTCTAAATAAAAATGCAAGAGGGCTGCGGACGTGGCTCCGTGTTAAGCACCCCTGGGTTCAATCCCCAGTGCCAAAAAAAACCCTTATGGTAAGTGCTTTTGGTGGCTCCATTTCACAGATGAACAGACAAACCTTGGGGACCTGCTCAGCCTGGATGCCCAGCAACATGCACATCCTCGGGGTGGCTGCACAGGCAGAGCCTGGCAGCCTGCCTCCAAGGCCGGGAGGAAGCCGAGTGTCCTCTGCAGCAGGGACGCTGAGCAGCCTCGTGCCAGGAGGCCTCCCTGTGCCCCCAGGCTTGTGCTGCCACACCAGCAGTCGGCCACCTCCTCCGCTCTGTGCACAGCAGCCCTCTGCAGCCTCGCCTGCCTCTGTGCGGAGGTCTGAGCTCCAGCCCAAGCTGCTGCTTTCTGCATTTGGGGGTCAGCCGATGCCAGCAGAGCTCCTGCTGCTGTGCCATCTGCTGTCTGGGCCTCAGCTCATGTCACCCTGCAGACGAGGACGCCATGCTACTGCTCACTGCTTTTGCGTCCTGTGTATGTGACAACCCCTCACAGCCCACCCTGTGGAGCGCCGCTGGCCAGCGGCTGCTGCCACGCACTCCGCATGGCCCCCAGGGCCACCACACCGCTGCTGTGGGCACACTTCACAGGAGATGCAGCGAGAAGTCAGTGTTCGCAGGTCCCACCACTGCAAGAGCCAGGTCCTGTGGCAGGTGGTCTGACTCAGGCAGGACACAGTGAAATCTCTCTGGCATGTGCGAAGCCAGATGACCACAAGGCGGCGAATTAAAACCGCCGGGCAAGGCTTTATTGGAAATACACGCTCTCGGGCCGAACTGCCCCGTCCACCCGAGTGTGTCCGGGAGAGTGGCGCCCGTGTTCCGCCGTAAAGAAAATCTAAAGGGCCCGGTCAGGAAGGGGAGGGCTGAAGGCAGGAATGGAGGGGCTATGAGGTAGGAAGAGCAGGTATCTAGAGTCCTGCGTCCCCTGGGATTGCTCAGGGGATCCTGCCGAGGTCAGAGTCCTTCTGGGATGAGTCAGGAAAAGCCCACCGATTGGTAGGAGGTGCCATTGCTGCCTACATATCAGCGTCTGGTAGGCTGTTCCTTTGCGCATGCGGCTGCTTGATGCTTCATTCCCCGCAGCTGCTCCAAAGCGAGGCCCTACACTCGCCACAGGTGCGTGGAATCCACCATGCTGATGTCCTGCGTCTGCTGCTGTGGAGCTTGCCACGTTGTACGCTCTGCGTCCGCCTCGTGAGAAGAAAGGCGAGATCCCGAGCTGACCTAACAGCATGTTATCTGGCATGATGGAAACTTAAAGTGAAGGCCATGCCAGAAAATAAGAGGCTTGTTCTGGTGCTCTCCGACCCCTTCCAAAGGTGTGCCTTACCTTTACTACAACAGATGCTGAGCAAAGAGCTCAGAAATGTCCTGCAGGCATGAGGACAGTGGTCCTGGGGAGCTTCTGAGTCGGTCTCTCAAAGAAGCCACCCAAGACCTCAGAAGCACTGGAGAGGAACTCATGCAAATTTCTTCATAGGGCTGAAAATCAAGCTGGTGGTCTTTAGACTGCATTGGAACACTGTCTCCAAAGTGGCCACCACAGTTTCCAAGGCAGGAAGCCCTTCTCCATGAGGGACACTGGAACTGTGGCAACCCACCCAGCATTCCCTGCCACGCTGACCTTGGAGCACCTCTTCTGTGCTGCAGATGACAAGCTGACTCCTTCCTGGGAACCAGAGGCAGCAGACCCTGAGAAGCCTCCACTTGGATTTGTGGTGCAAGACCTGCTTCAGCAATGATGGGGTGTGCAGGGAGGGGCGTGCAGGGAGGGGTGTGCAGGGAGCGTGTGCAGGATGGGCGTGCAGGGAGCGTGTGCAGGGAGCGTGTGCAGGCAGGGCCTCGCTCCCCTCCTTGTTCCGTGACACTGGGATCAGCACCTGAAGTGACTGTGCTGTTAAGAGGCTGCTCTGGTGACACAGGACCAGGCCTGGGAAGCTCCAGACCTGGGACCAAATCCCAGAGCAGCCCCAGTCCTCTGCCTGAGGTTGGCGCAGCTCGACTCTGAGGCCTGCTCCTGCCCCACGAGTGCCCACTGGCTGTCAGTGCGCAGAGATATGTCCTTGATGGCACTGAGCAGCCTCAGATGTGCCAGGCACCAGGCCCTGTCCAGGAAGAAGGGGTCTGGGAAACACACGGCTCCATGTCCCCACCCTGAGGAATTCTCTGCCCTTCCAGCAAAGAGAATGAAAGCCGAGCATTGTCAGGTGAGGGACATCCCTTTTTAATGGCCTTGAGTGTGAGCAGGGAGCACGCAGGGCCAGGCCCGCTCGTCTCAGCAGCGCCTGCCCGTCCACCCTCACACTGTCTGGGTCAAGTGGTGGGCAGCGCACAGCTCAAGAAGCTTCCAGGGGCTGTGGCCTCTGCTGGGCCCCTTCCTGGCATCTGCAGTTGCCTTCGACTCACTTGTTATGGTGAAGGTAAGGGGACAACAGTGCCACCGCTTCAGACAGAAAGGCTCTGGGATGGACAGCACCAGAGCCAACATTCATAGGCCCCCCGTGCAATCAGGAAGTTGAGATGGGCTGGGTGTGGTGGCTCATGCCAGTCACCCCAGTGACTCCGGAGGCTAAAGCAGGAGGATCTCAATTTTGAGCCCAATCTCGGGAACTTCAGAGACTCTGTCTCTAAACCAAACATTAAAAGGCTTCGGGATGTGGCTCAGTGGTTAAATGCCTCTGGTTCAATCCCCAGTACCTGCCTCCCCGCAAAAGAATTTAGATGGATTACTTTATCCCATCATTTCAAGTCACCTGGCATTATCTCGTTTTTAGAGAACGCAGGTGAGGCCAGGGGGACAGCCTCCTGCCCCAGGCCACGGATTGCAGCCCCAGGCGGGCAGGGCGGGTTGTCCACCAGGAAGGTCTTCACGGTTCAGCAGCAAACGCGGGTGCAGTTCAGGGAGTGGCCACGTGGGGGCAGCGGAGTCCCAGAGAGGAGAAGCGGCGCCCGCCCAGCGCAGCGTCCGCCCTTCGGGTCCATCGCCCTGGGTTCGCGGACTTCGCAGGCGTCCCGGGACGTGGGGACAGCG
>PVHX01023581.1:0-25457 GCA_004024805.1 Geosciurus inauris
CTGTGGGGCTCCTGCTGTCTAGGATTGTGTCCGATAAGGCTGGCGGGGAGCTAAAGAAGGGGGTCTTTGGGTCCAGTCGCACCAGGACACCTGGTGTCCCAGCCCCTGTCCAGTCAGGGTGCTGGTCAGGCCACTTCATCTCAGGCACTGGCTCAGGTTCCTGTGCACACCTGCAGCTCTGATGGCACCACAGTCAGGAGCTGCCACCCACTGGTCAGCTTCTGGGGCGCATAGCTCCATCTGCCAACCCCTGCCTCTCCTGCCCTGGACACCAGTCCCCAGAAGCCCCCGGCCAGTGTCTGAAGGTCGGGTGGCACCTCACGTGAAGAGCCCCAGCAAGGGCGGAGGAGCTCACGCATGCCCAGAGCATCCCGGAACATCCAGGGAAGCTTCCGATGTCCGGTTTGCAGAGGGGCAAACTGAGGCACAGCAAGGGCCAGCGATGTGCCCAAGCCCACCCAGCTGGCCAGGAGGGCAGCTGGACCCAAGCCTGGGTGGGCCCTGCCCCCACCACGTCCCGATGGGGCCCTGCAGCCCCAATGCCATCACCACGCTGCATCCGCCCTGACCTGGTCAGCGCTGGCTCTAGGGGCGGCCCTGTAGACTGCACAGCCTCAAAACCAGGAATTGCTCCTCAGGGTTCTGCAGCCAGGAAGCCAAGATTGAAGTCCCCTTTCCACAAAGGGGCTCTTCCTGGCTGATGGCCTGCGGTGTGTCCTCACAGGGTGGAGGGCCAGCAGGGCCAGCAAGCTCTGGTCTCTGTCCCTCTTCTTAGAAGGACACGGGTCCCATCCTGAGGACTCACCATCGTGGCCTCGCCTACACCTAAGGCCCTCTCTAGGCACCCCTGGTATGGACCTGGGGGGACAGCCAGACAAGGACACCTTCTGTAAGGTCAGAGAGCCTCCACCTCTGTACCTCCTCTTTCCAGCTCCCCCTGGGGTTCCTCATCCTCCAGTGTCAGCTGCCCTGCTGGAGGGAACCCTGTCTCCCCAGCAGGTGGCCTCCTCCTCATCTGTCCAGCGGGAGCAAACCGCCCCCCCCCCGTGTCCCCTGGGGTGGCATAGGGGTCCTAAGAATCAGGTAAGGGGACAAAGTACCTCTGTGGGGGCACAATGTCAAGATGGCACTACTCAGCCTGGACAGTGAATGTTCCTTTTTCTTTGGTATCAGGGATTGAGCTCAGGGGCACTCGACCACTGAGCCCCATCCCCAGCCCTATTTTGTGTTTTATGTAGAGACAGGGTCTCACTGAGTTGCTTAGCGCCTCACCCTTGCTGAGGCTGGCTTTGAACTTGCGATCCTCCTGCCTCAGCCTCCCACAGTGCTGGGATGACAGGTGTGCCACCGCTGAAGGTGAATGTTCTAATGCAATGTTTTTCTTTCTTGCCGTGCAGGGGATGGAAGCCCCTCCCCTTCCTCAGGAGCACCCACAGCAGCCTGAACGGCCCTCCCAGGCCAGGCCTTTGTCCCAGCAGCACTGGCCCCCCCAGGCCACTTCCAGCCTGCTCCAGGCAAGCCCTGTGCATTCTGTGCAGCTGGCCTTGCTGGCTCCCTGGCCCACGGTGCCCACAGCTACTCAGCCTGTCCAGCCCCTGACACCAGAGCCTCCCTTTCCCCAGCCCCGGCCAGGGCTCTGCAGTGTTTAGAGAACCTGGGAACCTCCTCGGGGAAGGAGGCCTTGGAGACTTAGATAGTACCCAGTCTTCCCCAGCCTCTATCCCCCTCTGTAAGACCCAGATGTTACCCTAGGGCTCCCTGCAGGCACTGCTGGAGTGGCCAGGAAGGAGGGGCCGTTATTCCCATCTTCAAGGCCCACACATGATTGATTTCAAAAAAGTGGTCGACCTTCTCCATTTTATTTTATTTTATTTTTTTGGTACTAAGGATTGAACTCAGGGGTACATGACCACTGAGCCACCTCCCCAGCCCTGTTGACCTTCTCCATTTTAGAGGCAAGGGATCTCAACTGCAAGACTCCCCTTCTGGTAGGGGGTGGGCTTTGGGTTCTGGGAATGACAGGGTCACCTCTCCTCAGGGCACCCAGAGGCATTTCCAGGGCAGAGACTAGGGTGGGAAGTCTAAGGGGTTGGTGAGAACTCAATCCCCAAGATCATATTGTAACGCAGAGTTTTCAAAAGCCACCGTCAGGGCTGCAGGTGGCTCAGCACGGCGCGATCCGGGGTTCAATCCTCAGCACACACTCAGGTGCATTAGGAATCACTGCCGTGACGCCCACGTGCTCTGTCCCTCCCTTAACTCTGTGCCCAAGTCAGTGCCTTGCTTGCTCCGCCTTCACCCAGCCCTGGGTCCAATAAAACTTTATTTACAAAAGCAGGTGACAACAATAGGCCAAAGCGAGCCAAGTGTCCACGGAGGGGTGAGCACAGGACGGTCCTTCCCAAGGATGGAGCACCGTCCGTCATTCACCTGGAGCAGAAGGACGTCTTGGTGCACGCTCCAACGTGGATGAGCCTCCAGGACTCGTGCTGCTGAAACAGGCGGTCACAGAAGACCACGCTGTGCCTCCTCTGCGCCGCGGCCGGGCACAGGCATCTTCGCGCAGATGGAAAGGCGGTTAGAGGGTGCCAGGAGCCGGGGAGAGGGCGGTGCGCAGTTTTACTTAATGGGTCTGATGGAAACACACATATGTGGACCGGGGTGTCGTCCGGCGGGAGAGCACTTGCCTAGGTGCACAAGGCCCTGGGTTCAATCCCCAGCACCCAGAGGAAAAAAGCTGTGGGTACAGCTGGTGACGGTGGTCACACACCGTGCAGGTGTTTGGGGTGTGGCATTGTACACTGAGAAATGGTCGAAATCACGCATGTTCTTACATATATTTTAATATCATAATAACGGTAATAACGAAGATTTCCAGGCAATAGTCTGCATATTTGATTTTTTAAAATATTGGATCTATAGAATAGAAACTGCGCGCTGCACATGCGAAGTACTGCGGGGATCCTCTCGCCCCGCCCCGCCCCGCCCCTTCCGGCGCTGCGGGCGCAGGGACCTCGGCGGCCACCAGGTGGCGCCGCCGCGCCTCGCAGCGCCCGGGACATTTCGCGCCCCCGCGGTGGGCGGTGCGGAGGCGGAGCGATGCGTCAGCTGGACCCGCGGGCTGCGGAGCCGGGGGAACCGAGCCGCTGGGCTGAGGCCAGGCCGGAGGCTGGCGGGGGAGGGGACGCAGGTGTGAGTCACCGGGAGCCCCCGACAGGCCGTGGGAGACAGTCCCACGCGGGTCTGTCCGCCTAGCTCGTGCAGGGCCTGGCCCACACGGGTGGCTCCGGCTGGGCAGTGGCCGCCTCTCCAGGCCTCGGTTTCCCTTTTTGCATAAGAAGCATAGTCCCGGCTTCCCAGCGCCCTGATTCAATAAATATTCCACGACACAGGGAGGGGCTCCTGGAACACACCACGTCCTCGGCGAGCGCCCAGCTGGGAGCGAGGAAACGAAAGTGACCATCAGCATTGCAACCAAGTCCCCGTCAGCAGCGTGCGGCACAAACTAGAACCGCTCTCCCCCAGGCTTTCTCCCGGGCCCAGTTTCTCCTCCCGGGAGATGCGGTCAGGGTGGATCGCGGGGCGGCCGGCAGGGGGCGGGACCGGCCAGCACAGCGCCTCCAGGCCGCGCCACCTGCGCCTCCCACGCGCACCCCACCCTGAAACTTGCCCGGGATGGGGAGGGGGCGCCCGGTCTTTTCCCCAGGGTGCCCAGGGCTTTGCAGCCACTGCATTTGGGGACTTCCAGATGCCTAACGCGACCTCCAGATGACATTTATTGAGCAGTGTGTACACTTTACTTAATGCTTCCTCCAGCCCCTGAGGCCTGTGTGCATTCATTCCTAAGGGACAGGTGGGGACCCAGAGGTTGCCTCTGCAGCCCTCGCTTTTGTAGTCCTCAGAGAGGCCTTGCGTGGCCCTTATGTTACAGAACGCACACGCCAACTAAGGAGGTCGCTGCCGCGTTTCCCAGAGAAGCCCAGTCACCCTGGGTGTGGGAAACCCACAGCCAGGAGAGACCCAGCTCAGGACCTCCTGGCGGGGATCGGCGTGCAAACTGAGCGCCTTCCCTGTGCGGTCCCCCAGCACAGCTCGGGAAAAGCTCTGGGACTCTCCGGGGATGAGGAGGGGATTCCAGGTCCCCCTCCCCCGCCCCGCGAAAGTCCAGGCAGCCTCGCGCGCTGGAAATCCCGCGCGCGCCCCGAACCGCGGCGCGGCTGCCGGGAAATCAGGAGAAAACTTCTGTTTTTTTTTTATTTTCTGGCACTCACTGCAACCCCGCTCCTCCCAGCTCTCGCCCCCACGTGGGGCATCCTAGCGCGGCGCTCCGCCCCCTCCCCGGCGGCGGCCAACCGCAGCGCTTGCTGCTCTGGCCTTTGTTTTTTCGCCAATAGAAGGGAAGAATAGTCTCGCCGAAGCCACGCCTTCACTTGCGAGTCTATAAAAGGCGGGGCCGCCGGCCTGAGGCTCAGATCACCGAGCTAGGGGAGCCGAGCGGAATCCTTCGACTCCGTGGATTATTTTTCGCTGAGGACTTTTGCTGTCTTTTCCTCGCCTGTTTTTACTGGGGGAATCTTGTTGCTTCCCGGAGGTCTTGGGCAATTCCGGTTCCGTGGGAAGGTTTTGGGCTCTCTGGCTCGGGTTTTGCAATTTCTCCTTGGGAATTGTCGTGGGGTTGCGTCCACTGTGGATTATAACTGCAACATGACGCTGGAAGAGCTCGTGGCGTGCGACAACGCGGCTCAGAAGTAAGTAGCTGGGGCTCCCACCGCCTGAGGGATGGGCTGTGCCGTGGCGCTAGGTGGCACGCCCGGCGCTGACTCTCCTCTCCCTGGCTTCAGGATGCAGACGGTGACTGCCGCGGTGGAGGAGCTGTTGGTGGCCGCGCAGCGCCAGGACCGCCTGACGGTGGGGGTGTACGAGTCAGCCAAGCTGATGAATGTGTGAGTCAGACCCCCTTCCTGGGCCGGGCGCGGTGGGGGCGCCCCTCTGCTTTACAGGTTCCCTCTGCCCCTGTCTTGCACGGGGTGCACCTAGCAAATGCCCCCCCCCACTGTGGATTCAGGGTTGCTGGGCTGTTTGGGGGTAAAGGGGTGCAGCATCCTGACATGGCCGTGTATCATTTGAAAACGCCCCTCCCTTTGAGCCGTCCTGTCCCCCCTCGGCATGCAGATGCCAGTCGCTGCATCTCGCAGTTTCTCTTTGCTCTTGCAAACTCTTCGTGCTTGGTAGCCTTTCCATGATCCTCACCTGACCCCCTCTCTCTTCATTCCCTCAGGGACCCTGACAGTGTGGTCCTGTGTCTCTTGGCTATTGATGAGGAGGAAGAGGACGACATCGCCCTGCAAATCCACTTCACCCTCATCCAGTCCTTTTGCTGTGACAACGACATTGACATTATGAGGGTGTCTGGCATGCAGCGACTAGCACAGCTTCTGGGAGAGCCCGCCGAGGTGCAGGGCACCACTGAAGCCCGGGACCTGCACTGCCTCCTGGTCACGGTGAGCTGGGTCTCTGCCCCGCCCTGCAGGGCACCTGGGCCCATGTTTGTCAACAAAGTCGGGCTGACCAGTCCTGCACCAGCTCAGTGCTCAGCCATGCTTGGCATGTCCCGTGGGCAGCCCTGCCCCTGGCCTAGTCACCCTGGCAGCTATTTTGAGCTGGCCTGTTTTCCCCCAAAGGGGCCCCAGGAGAGGGAGTCTCCCCACTACTCCTGGGGCTCCCACTAAACCCTTCCCTTTTCCTCCCACAGAACCCTCACACAGACGCCTGGAAGAGCCACGGCTTGGTGGAGGTAGCCAGTTACTGCGAAGAGAGCAGGGGCAATAACCAGTGGGTCCCCTATATCTCTCTCCAGGAGCGCTGAGGCCTCCCCAGCGTCGGGACCTGTTGAGTTGCTGCCAAAAAAAATAAAACATTTGACCCTCCCCCCAAGAACAAACCCCCCAGAACCACCCAACCCATGACACCATCGGGGGCAGTCATTGAGGCTGAGGACCAGGAGAGGGGAGTATGCGCCACCCCACGGCGGCCATCCAGGAACAGCGCCAGAGGCGGCCTCGAGAGGAGAAGAAGGGGACCCCGGCAAGCAGGAGAGGGGACCCTGGAGCCCAGGCCTCCTGTGCAGGAGCTGGAGGGGGGAGCTGCTGCCTCCCCCACTGTGGAGGATCTGGACTCTACACTGCAGGGTTGGGGTGCGACTTACTGTCCCCCACCCTCCTGGGACTGTGGCTGACATCTGCAACGCGGGATTGGAGGATGGAGCCCACAGCCTCGCGGGAGCCAGGGCCGGTGCCGCTCCGCGCCCTCGGACTCCCAGTCTGCAGGCGACAGAGACGGTCTGTTTTGTTACTCGCACTTGTTACTCGAACCACTGAAAGACGGACGCTCACAGACGTATTTTTATTCCTACTATGAAGGCCTTGTAATAAACGCGTGGAGCCTCTGGGTTCTGGTGTATTTTGGGCTCTGCGAAGGAGGACGACCCCGCCCCGGCCCGGCCCCCGGGAAGCGTTACCGAAGTCCCTATGAGCAGCTCGGGCCGCTCTGCAGCCGGCGCCGCCACCCAACCCCAACAGATCTCGCCTCTTCCCCTCCTGCCCCGTAGCAATTAGAGCCGGGTTATTACGAAACCTGGCCGCCGCGCCACCTCTGTCACCGGCCGTGCTGGAGCCAACCCCGGGCTCGGGCTCGCGCGACGCACCTGGGGGCGGCGGGGCGGGGACCGGCGGCCCCTGCTGCGCAGCCTCCAGCGCCCCGCGAGGTCCGGAGGGCACGGGGGCACCCGGGCCCACGCAGCGCGGCGGGGCCGGGCTGCCGGGCTGCGCCCCCTGCCCCAGCCCCCGGCCAGGCCGTCTTCCTCGCAGGATGGGCCTCTGAAGTTGCACCCAAGAAAGAAACAGTTGTGTGCTTTTCCCAAACCAAAATCAACAAGCAGAAAAATACCCAGGAAGTCGGCCTCCCGGCCCGCCGGGCGTGGCACCGGGCTGCGCTCCGCCTCTGGACCGAAACTGCGAGCCGCCTCCCGGTCCTCCGGGCGCAGCGCGGCGCCTCCCCCGCCCGGGGCCTCCGTCCTCGCGGCCAGCGTGCAGGGGGCGCGGGGCGCCGCGCGGGGAAGGCCCGCCCGCAGGCCGCGACCTTTCCACCCGGCCCGCGTGGGCACCGAGGAAAGCCCCGGCGGCCCCCGGGAGTCACGGGGCCGGGGAGCCCCGCGGGGAAGAGGGGAAGTCCCGGGCGGAGGAGTGCGAGCCGCGCAGAATCAAGCCAGGGCGCGGGAGTGGGGTGCGGGGGAGGTGAGGGGAGCCCTGCGGACGGTGCAGGGAAGGTGGGAGGGGAGCCTTCAGGAGCCTGGGGGCGGGGGACCTGGAGGACCCCCTACCCACCCACGCACCCACCCACCCAGGCAGCCGGCGAGCAAGGCGACCGGGGAGGGGGAGCAGGAGCCTGGGGGCCAGGGGATCTGTAGAACCCCCCACCCACCCAGGCAGCCGGTGAGCGGAGACGACCTGGGGAGGGAGAGCAGGAGCCTGGGAGACTTCTGGGGAGCTGGGGCAGGACTGGGAGACCCAAGGCGGCTGCAGGAAGGGTCAGCGTCCCAAGCTCCACTCCCCCCCACCCCCCGCAGGCGGGGCTGCCTGGTCCTGCTGGCTCCACTTGTGACCCTGGCCTTGCACAAGGGCCCTGTGACCTCTGACCCTCTCACCAGTGGCCCTCCTGTTCGATGTGAGCAAGACCTTAGGGCCCCAGTGGTGGGACCCTCAGCCAGGGAGCCCTCTCAGTGCCTTGGTCTCCCCTCTGAAAAATGGAGATAATAATCTACCTCTTGACTGTTGAGATGAAGTGAAACGCACGTGCTCTGACCAGCTTCGTTCTTTCCATCACTTCTGTTACACCTGCACCTAGCAGGCATGAGGCGGCCGTCTGTCCACATAGCTAGTGTTCACCTGCATTCACATCCTGTGGACTCCCAAAGTGACCCCCAACACTGGCCACTGCCTGGGAGCAGGCAGGGCCTGTGAGCAAAATGAGCGTCTTCAGACAGTATTTTAAAAATTCAAACGAAGGGGCAAAAAAATTCTTGGCAAGCAGAATTTCCATATTAAAAATCAAGACAGGCCGGGTGCAGTGGCACGCACCTGTAATCCCAGCCCTTTGGGAGGCTGAGACAGGAGGATTGAGAGTTCAAAGCCAGCCTCAGCAACAGTGAGGCGCTAAGCAACTCAGTGAGACCCTGTCTCTACATAAAACACAAAATAGGGCTGGGGACGTGGCTCAGTGGTCGAGTGCCCCTGAGTTCAATCCCTGGTACCAAAAAAAAAAAAAATTCAGGACAGGGTGAGGATTGTGGGTCTGTCCTGGGGCCTGGGGACCTGGCTCCCGCGCTGCTCTGATCTGTGTTGTTTTCCAGTTCTAATGTTTTGTCCGACCACATTGTAGACAAAGATGTTGACACTCAAAGGTGGAGACAATCCGGCTTCAGACCCCGAGAGCCCCCAGCCCCCCCTGTGCAGAAGCGCAGTGCAGCTGTCCAGGTGAATTCTCCCTCACTCACCGCCAGCCACAGTGTCCCAGGTCCTCCCACCCAACCCGGGTGTGGGCTGTTCTGGAGTTAACCGTGGTGCGTCCCCCTCCTCCCTGGGTATCCCTAGAAACCCTTTAAACTTGACTGTGGTCCTGGGAGGAAGACGTCCTATTTCCCAGAAGAAGACACTGAGGCTAGAGTGGAGGGGCCGCCGCCTCACCAGGATCCCCAGCTAGCTAGCTGGCCGGCCAGCCCTGCTGCCACCTCGGCTACGGCTGGCTCTGGGTCAGGGGGAAGTTGCCACAGGTCACCGAGGCTCAGTCCTGGCCTGGGCTCCCGCCCTCAGGACAGGGTGCCAGGACACTGTGTGTGTGTTCTTTGGACAACAAGCAGGACATGCTTGGCAACGTCAGCCACAGGTGGCAGGCAGAGAGGTGAGACCACGCACGCAATGCTCCCCCATCCTGCGGGTTTGCACCTCCACAGCTCCCTGCGAGCTGTCACCCACACGCCCACCTGCACACTTCCAGGCAGAGGCTCCAACTCCAGCTTCACCCTTTGGCCTTGGGCAAGCAACTCAGCCGCTGGACTCACGTTCCACGGGGTCCGACACACGGCCTCCCTTGAGCACAGGATCCTACAAATGAGATGTCCTCACACTCACGCTGTGTGCATGGACACACAGTCACACATGGGGGGCGCACATGCATAACACAGGTGGACTCCCTACCCCTGCCTCAGCGGTTTTGGGCTTCTGGTGGTTTCCCTGACCCCTCAGGGCGGGAGGGGTGGCCTTGTGGACACGTCATGAGGCACACAGCATATCCACATCCTTGGACGGGGGACAGGCTGGGGGTGGGCGTGGGACAAGAGCGCGGCGGAGAGGCTAGAGAGGAGTCTCACAGTGGCTGTCCTCGCGGGGCCTGGCTGTCCTCTTAGTCCTGGCCACGACTCTGCTAGCGAGGTGCTTGTAGCACCTGCTTCCTACACACAAGGAACACAGGGTTCAGAGAGGCACCATGGCTGGCAGCAGCTGAATGAGGAACCAAACCAGGGCTTGTGTGACGCAAAATCATAACTGCTGTGTGTGTGTGTGTGTGTGTGGGTCAGCAGCTTCTTGTCTACACACACAAACACACAACAGGCCTGTATAGATGCACCAGATGATAACACCTTACTGAGATGCAATCTACATCATCATCATCATCATCATCATTATTATTATTGGTACTGGGATTGAACTCAGGGGCACTCGACCACTGAGCCACATCCCCAGCCCTGTTTTGTGTTTTATGTAGAGACAGGGTCTCACTGAGTTGCTTAGCGCCTTGCCCTTGCTGAGGCTGGCTTTGAACTTGCAATCCTCCTGTCTCAGCCTCCCTAAGTGCTGGGATCACAGGCTTGTGCCACCGCGCCTGGCTGCAATCTACACTATTCTTTTTTTTTTTAATTTATTTATTTAAATGCATTTCAAGTCATAGCACATATATAGAGCTCAGTTTTTCCATTTCTCTGGTTGCAAACCAGATAGAGTCACACCATTTGTGTCTTCATACATGCACCAAGGGTAGTGATGCCGATCTCAATCAACCATCTTTACTGTACCCCTTCCCCTTTCCCTCCCCCCACCTCCCCTCTACTGCATCCAGAGTTCCTCTATTTCTCTTATGTTCCCCATTCCCACCCCCCTTATGGATCAGCATCCACTAATCAGAGAGAACGTTCGGCATTTGGTTTTTTGGGACTGGCTTACTTCACTTAGCATAATGTTCTCCAATTCCATCCATTTGCCTGCAAATGCCATAATTTTATTTTCTTTTACTGCTGTATAATATTCCATTGTGTATATGTACCACAGTTTCTTTATGCATTCATCTGTTGAAGGGCATCTGAGTTGCTTCCACAGTTTTGCAATTGTGAATTGTGCTGCTATAAACATTGAAGTGGCCGCTTTACTGTGGTGTGCTGTTTTTAAATCTTTAGGGTATAGGCCGAGGAGTGGGGTGGCGGGATCAAATGGTGGTTCCATTCCAAGTTTTTTAAGGAATCTCCATACTGCTTTCCAGATTGGTTGCACCAGTTTGCAGTCCCACCAGCAATGTTTGAGTGTGCCTTTTTCACCACATCCTTGCCAGCACTTATACACAACGTGGTGGCATCTGGTGCACTCACAAAGTGCCACAGCCACCACCCCTAACTCCAGAGGGAGCCCCTCCCCAGAAGCAGTCCCCGCCTCCCAGCCCTGCACCTAGGATCCATGTCCTGTCTCTGGACTCATCTGTCCTGGTCACTTCCTACCAGACGGGCGTGGGCTGCACGGCCTGTCTGCCCCTGCACCTGTCCAGGTCTGGAGGCCCCCCACTCTGCAGCGTGTCGGGCACACAGTCCCTTGCAGCGAAGGCCACCCTTGTGCGGGCCTCCACACACACCCTGCACCTGGGCAGGCTCCTGGCCTGGAAAGCACGCCTTCCCTGCCTGTGCCTGCGCCAACACCTCTGCACCTTTTCTTTCCCCTCAGCTACCCCCTCCTCCAGGAAGCCCTCCAGACAGGACGCTGGCTGACGCTGCCAGCCCTGCCCACCTGCCCTGCTTGGCACCTGCTCCACTTGTTTGGGCCTCTCACTACTTCTTGTCCATCTTCTGTGCCAGGCTGCAGATGGCCAGAGGGATGGGAGGTAGCCGTTCCTCTTGTGCCCACTCCCCTAGCACCTAGTGAGGAGTCTGGGTCATGGCCGCCTTGCATAAATGCATGTGGCACAAAGACTCAAGTCCCTTACAAGGAGAGCTTGACACACCGATGACCTTCTGTGTCCCAGCTCCAGGACAGACCGTTCTGTCCCTAAGGGACACATGTTGGCCTTCAGAGTGCTGGACGCTGGCCACGTCCATGACACCACCCAGCTCAGAGAACCTGACTGCGGAGGTAGCGGCGGCGCGACCTTGGCAAGCCGCTCCTCCTCCTGGGGCTCAGCATCCTGCCCTATGCACTCGGGCGCTGATCTTTGGGCCCATCTCCCGGGGGTCGTAAGCGTTCATCAAAATATGTCCACTCCCACTAAGGACGGCGGGGAGCTTCCAGAGTGCTGGCTGTTACTGAGTCAGCATGGCCGGCGCCCCAGTTCTTTCTCCCTGTGCACAAAGCCTGCGTGTCTGCCTGCTTGCCTGCCACCCAGAGAACCTGTCTGTACCCCTGGAGTGGGGACTCTCGCAGGCACGTGGAGCACACGAGGCCGCCCGGGGGTGAGCCCCGGCTGGCACTGCTGACCAGCTGGTGCCCTGGTAACACCCAGACCCTCCCACCTCCCAGCTCGAGGGTGCAGGTGCCCGCTGTGCAGAGCTCAGCCTGCCCCCGGAAGTAGGTGGCCCCAGGCACAGCTTCTGGAGCAGGGCCTGGCCGAGGGCCCCAGGGCTGCCTGTGTTCCAGGCTCTTGGCACGGTGGGCACATCACACATCACACACAGGGACGGCAGACACCCAGAACTCAGGCCTGCAGACGGACACGCAAACACAGGAACACGTACCATGCCCACTGTGTGACTGTCCTGTGGCACGGGCTGGGTGGCTTCAACACCTGGCATTCATTCTCTCTCAGTTCCAGAGCCAGAAGTCCAAGGTCAGGGTCAAGGTGCAGGCAGGGCTGTGGGGAGACTCTGTCCCAGGGGCCCCCCTGTTCCCTCCACCCGGTGTCTGGTGGCCTCGGGTGCCACCTGGCTTGTGGGTGGTGGTCTTCTCCTTGTGGGTCACGCCCACTCACCTCTGCATGTGTTGGTCTCTGGGTCCACTGTGTCCACATCGCCCGTTTTTGCAGTGCTGGGGGTGGACCCCAGGGCCTCCCACATGCCAGGCGAGCACTAACCATTGGGCAACACCCAGCCCAATGTCCCCTTAGGAGAACACCAGCCATGCTGGGTTTAGGGTCCACCCAGTGACGCCATCTTCCGCACGGTGGCAAAGACGCTGCTTGTGTGAAGTGGTCATGTGATTCCAGAGCTCTGACACCTCTGGTGGGGATGCAGTTCCATGGCAGTGCCTTGCACAGGGCCCCTGGCACGCGCCTCCACCGCCGGTCCCACTGCAGTGGCCTCTCCTCGTTTTCCCGCCGCTGGCACAGGCCGTGGCGCACAGTAGGGGCTCAACACAGAGCACACAACCAGGGCCAGGCATCCTCGCTGCCCTGTGCACACAAACACCTGCAGAGGCGCTGACCACGCAGGCCCGGCCAGGCCCAGCCAGGAGGCAGGCGGGCAACGGACTGGGTGGACCTGGCTGCTGGGGCCTCCGCTGCCCCCAACCAGGGTGACAGGGCTTGTTGTATGGGGGAGGGAGGGAACTGGGGACTCTTTACCACCAGCCGTCCATGTTTGAGAGCTGTTGCTGGAGTGCCTGGTCCTTCCCTCCTGACCTTGCCTGTGAGAAAGCCCCCAGGTGGAGGGAGAGTGGAGCTGCTGGGCCTCAGGGAATCACCCCGGCTCTGTCCAGGGTGGCCAAGGGGACGTGGTGGCATACTCCCTCCACCTCCGGGTCCATCCATGGACTCCTGTGTCCTCTGCAACTTTTTAAAAAAATTATTATGGTTTCTGTTGGTTTTTGCGGTGTGGGGTGTCGGGCAGGCACTGAGCACTGTGCCCGGTCCAGCCCTCCTGGGCCCTGTGTAGCGGCTCTCAGACTAGAGAGCACATGGCATGCTCGGGCACACTCTAAATCCCGCGGATCATTTGGCATCCCAGAGACCCAACCTCTTCCCGGTGGGACCCCAGCTCCCCCTTTCTAGGAAGCAGGGGATCCCGAGGGGCCTAGGAGAGCCTTTGGGGGATCCCCACACAGGCCTGTCCTTCCCCCAGGCCCCTCAGCTCCTAGCTGCTGTCTACAGGGTCCCCTCCACCAGGCGATCTCCTCTCCAAACCTCTGTCCCCACTGTGTGGCCGCTTTGCTAGATGCCCTGCCCCTGGCCGTGCTTGGCGGGTGGTGGGGAGGCAGGTGAGGGTGCGGTTGGGTGGATCGGGAGGAAGCGGGCCTGGAATCCTGCAAGGAGGTGCTCAGAGACCAGCATGCGACCCTACCTACCCCAGTGTAGCGAAGTCCACAGTAGGGGACATTGCACTTTGTGACCAACAGCTGTGCAAATTTCCAGGGACCCACTCCGCGGGATTGCCTCCAGAGACCCAGAGTGAGGGCTGCCGCCCCGCCCGGAAGCGGAGGCTGCCCTGGAGGAGCGGCAGGGGTTTCCTCTCCCGGCCCCTCCTTGTCGTTCCCGCCCCACCTCCTCCTCCTGGGGCGGCTGTTCCCAGGCTGGGTGTGGGCGGTGAGGGGCGACGGGACATCAGGCAAAGACCCTCCTGCGCCCTCGGGGGTGCCGACTCCAGACCGGAGCGCACTCGGGGAGCAAGCCTGCGATCGCAGGCGTGCGGCGGACCGGCGGAGTTTGTGCCACTGCGTACACAGCAGGCACGCCATAAGTGCCTGTTGGATGGCTCCACGCGTGGAAGGGCAGAGTTCAGGCCTTCCGAGGGGGCGGCCGCGGAGCCTGGGGTTTGAATCTCGGTTCCGCATTGACCAGTCTGGCAACTCGGCAGGCGTGACTCAGTTTCTCCATCCATAAAAGGGAAACGGAGTGGTCCTCCCGGGCCGCCAGGTGACACCGAGTGCGCACAGAGCTCTCAGCAGGGCGCGCTGCCTCGGGACCCCTCGCACCCCCTCCCGCAGCCCACCCTCTCCCGGCCGCGCCGGCAGGGCTCCCGCTTCCCCGCTCCGGGGACTGGATAACTGGAGACAGAGGCGGTTGCGAGAGAGAAACCCAAGTCGCGGGACGCAGGGGCTCGTCCCCCAGGCTCCCCGCCTCGGGAGCCCCCGACTCGCCCCCAGGCCCGCGGCCGACCCCTCCCGTGCCGGGCTGTGCCAGCCTCCCTCTGGTGCCCGCCGGGCGCGGCGTCTGCGGCCGCCCCGCCGTGGGGAGGGTCCGCGCCCGCGGCGGCCCCGGCGGCGTCTCCCCGCAGCCCCTGGCGGCCGGCGGCGGCGTCGGCACAGACCCTCCTTTTGTGCGCGGCGCCTTCCCCGGGCGGCCTGGCGCGCAGGCCGGGCACTGCGCCAGCGCCCGGAATAGCCTCCCTGCCCCGCCGCCCGCCCAACGCCCCGGCGGAGCCGCCTGACCTGCCCGGCCAGGCGCGGGGGAGACTGCGGCCGCGCGGCGCGGAGCCCGGGTTCGTGCTCAGCCGCACGGGGCAGCGGCCGCCACCCAGAACGCACTGTGCGCACGCCTCTCCTGCGCGCGACGCCCGCCGTGCAGGGCCCCCAGTGCACAGCCCTTTCTTAGCGTGCAAGGCCTGCAGCATGCGGACACCCGCACACTACACGCAACACCCACTGCGTGCCCGCATCCACCTGCAAACTCCCGCGGAGAGCCGAGGCCCTGAGGCATGCAAACACCTAGTGTGCCCGGACCCTGACAGCGAAAGGCCCGCTGTGCACAGGCGACTCTCAAATGCCCCCGAGGGGGACGTCCGGTATTTTCAAACAGCCTCCTCTCTGCAGGTCACGTGGGTAAAGCCCTTACTGCGCCGCGCGCCTGCACGGGGACACGCTCCAGGGGGACACGTTTCTAAGTTCAGATGCTCACTGTGGGGCTGGGCACAGGTCAGCAGGAGGGTGTGTGCTTTGCATGCATGGGAGGCCAAGTTCAATGCCCAGCACAGAAAGAGGGCGGGGGCAGAGAGCGCTTTACGACAGAGCCTGCACAGCACTGTGCCCGAGACCCACCCTCTCTGTGGAAGTGCCAATGTGCCAACTTGGAGGGGAGAAGGATACAGGGCACCGACCTCCTCCCAGGGTCCTTTTCATGTGCTTACCCCCATGTGTGCACCGTGCCCAAGCCCCATGAAACTAGGTCCCCAAATGTGGTGCAAGAACACCTGGGACACACATTCAGAATCTCTTCTGCTCTAGCTTGGAGGGGCTTGAGGTGCGGGGGCTGGGAGACTGCAGACCTCCTCCTCCCGTGGGTGTGTGAGCTAGACTCAGGCAAGCAGGGCTGGGGGATGGGCCTCCGGGGCCTTCTGGGCAGCCCAGGGGGCAGGTGCAAGGGCGGGCAGTCTCCATGGGCACGGTGCCCGTCCTTGGCTTCCCTGAAACTGGGCACAGCAGCTGGAAGAGGTTTCCGGCCCGCCCTGCCCCACCTGGCCCCAGGCACTCTCGAAGATGGGCTGGGCTGGTGGGCGGGTATCCAAGGAACAGCCCGGCCTGGCCTGCACATGCCCGTACAACAGCCACAGAGGGACCTGTGCACACGTGTGTGCACGCATGTGTGGTTGCCTGAGACACGGAGTGAATGCTCACCAATGTGTGTGCTCACACACAGGCTCACACGTGTGTTCACGTTAACACAGGCAATGGCCCCAGGGGCCACGTCCACCCACAGACTCCACAGAACACGTTTCTGCTTTGCTCACTGTGTGCTAACAGTCGGTGCTTGGTGACTGTCTAGTGGGCAAGTGTGTGACTACGTGGACACATTAATTTGCAAATGTCCACAGAGTGTCCATTGTACACCAGGACTTGTGTATCTGTGGAAAACCAAAAGATCCTTGGAATGATGTCCTGGACGGGTATGGGAGGCGGGGATGAACTCACATCTGTGCACACCTGTGGGTTCACTGATGCGTTGGTCAGGAAGCAGCTGGGTTCCCGTTAATTCACTCACCTGCAGAAACGAGAGCCAGGTGTCCGTACGCCTCCTCCGAGTCAGCACGCACTGTCTCTCCTCTTCTCTACCTCTCCTGGTCTCCCCTCCTGAGGCCGCAGGGTGTCCAGGCCTGGGTTTGGAGGGGTTCCCAGGCGTGGTGAGCCCTACATCCTTCTCTGAAATAATATTTTCCATTATTTCAGACTAGAACTTAGGCTGTTGCCTGCAGAAAACCCCAGACAACGTGCAGTCAGGGATGGCAGGTTGTGCAGGATGGGGATTCTGGGAAAGAGGTGCCAGACACCCTCAGAAACCTTCCATTTCACAGCAAGAGCAACAAGGCCCAGAGAGGGGAGGGTCTTCCTGCGCAGCTGGGGAGGGAGGCGGCAGATCATGAGAAACAGATGCCCTAGCTTTGTCATTCTCTGCAGCCAGAAGCAGCAGGTTCCCACGGCCACAAGGGTGGAGACAGGAAGGTGGGGGACCCTGCAAGGAGGAGGAGGTGGGGCCAGCATGGTGGGAGGGTGGGATGTTGTTGAGTCCTGGAGACAGACAGAGGCAGGCAGCCTGGAGACACCTACCTTGACAGACAGGCCAAGAGACAAACGCTCTGGCAGCCACCAGCGAAGACCCAGGCTGGGACACAGTCGCATTTGGTCTTCCGGCAGTAGATGCTGTTCCCTTCCTCTGCCCTGCTGGCTTGTGTGTGTTTGTGTGTTGTGTAGCTGTATGTGTAGGTGCACATGCATGTTTTTTTTTTGTTGTTTTTTTAAAATATTTTTTATTTTTTTAGTTGTAGGTGGACAGAATATCTTTATTTTATTTTTACGTGGTGCTGAGGATCGAACCCAGTGCCTTATGCGCGCTAGGCGAGCACGCTACCACTGCGCCACAATCCCAGCCCCCACATGCATGTTTTTGCATGAACATGTTTGTGGAGTATAATTGTGTGTCTGTACATATATATTTGTAGGTGCCTGTGTGTGCATGCATGCACATGAATTTGCGCTTGGGTCCGTGTGTTTATATGCATGTGTATCGTGTATAGGCATGCTTTACAGGCTTGTGTGTTCTTGTGTTTGTGGGTCTGAAGGTGTGTGGTTTACTGAATGTGTGTGTTGGTATCGGGGAGAGGGATGCTCCAGGACCCTGGGTGTCCCAGGTACTTATGCCCCAAAGTTGGGGACCTAGTTTGATGGGGCTTGGACACATACATGCACATCCACAACAGTGGCAATAATGATGTGGCCCTTGGGTTTTGCTTCTTTGCTGTGTATCAAGCATTTTAAAAAACACCTAACACTTGTTTTCTTTAAATATAGGTTTATTAAGGTATAAATCACATATTGCAAGTTCACACTTTAAAGTGTACAACTTGATGAGTCTTGACCAACGTCCACAGTGAGGCCCTGCACAGTCAAGACCTGAGGGCTTCCCATCTCCCGCAGTCCCTGCCCCTCCCCTTTGTAGGGAGTCCCTTCTGGCACCCAGCCTTTGGCCACCACTGACCTGTAGTTCAGCCTTTTCCAGAAAGTCAGATAAGCAGAATCACAGTGTGTGGACTTGCTTTTCTCCCTCCCCTCCCTCTTTCCTGCTGTGCTGGGGATAGATCCCTGGTCCTCATGCATGCTGGGCACACTACCACCATGTCACACCCCCAGCCCATAGCAGCCTCTGAGTCTGTTCCTTCCACAGCATAAGGGCCTCTGGGACTCTTGCTGCATGTATCAAGTTTGATTCTTTTTATCCTTTAAAAGGGCAAACTTCACCTACTATAAATCCACCTTTTCAAAGTTTACAGTTTTTTGCATATTCACAAAGTTGTGTGAGTCCCACCACCGTCTAACACCAGAACATTCCATTACCCCCAAAGGAAACCCCACTCCCAAGGGCGGTAGTCACATGGTCCCCTCCCCCAGCCCTGCACCCACGAATCCACTTCCTGTCCTGGAAGTTTCCCATCAGTGGAGTCACCCTGTGGCCTTTGGGGTCTGGTTTGCTCATGGAGGTGTCTTCACGGTTGCTTTGTTCCTCTTCAGAGTACTGTTTTTAGAGAATTCCGTCCATCAGCCCATCGGTTCCCAGGCTCACGTATGCACGGAGGTTTGAGGCGGTCCAGTTTTCGGTGACGAGGAATGGACCTGCGGTGGGCATCACCTGCAGGTGTTGGTGTGGACCGAACTCTCGGTACTCTCGGATAATGCCCGGCTGGGCCGCCAGGTCCCCAGGGCTTCACGGGTAAGTACTATTATTAGACCCATTTTATTATCAGGAGACTAGCCTGCCGCGCGTCCCTGTCTCACACACGCCGCACACTGGACACCACCACTGCCCAGACCCTCTAGGACGCACCTGGGGCCGCGCCCCGCCCCGCACACGGCCCTGGCACGGCCAGCCGACGCCGCGGCCGGAGCCCCAGACGCGCCGCAGACACTGCGAGTTGCTCATCTTCGCAGCCGACCGTCTCGCCCCGGCAGTAATTAGCTCCCAGACTGCCGGGGAGACGGCACAGCCTCGCAGCCACCGCGACGGCCCACCCACCGGCCACGGCAGCTGCAGGGACACAGCGCGCGGGGCGGGGGACCCCGGCCCCGTGCGGAGCCAGCGCCGCGCACGCGCAGCGGACGCCCCGCCCCGCGCCTGCCCCGCCCGGGCCGGAAGACCTGCGGCGGCGGCGCTGGCGTCACGGGTTTCCACTGGCCGCGCGGGGGCCGGGGTTCCCTGGCGCAGGAGCGCCCGTGACGGGCGCCCGCTGCGTCGGCCGCGCTGGGAGGCGGCCCGGCTGCGGTGACGTCAGCCCCTGCGGGGCCGCCGCCGGCCTGTGCGGGAGGGGCGCTGGAGAATCGAAAGTGACGCCGCCGCGGTGCAGTGACAGCACGTGCCGAGCGCTTCCGACGGCTCCTGCCGCGGGCTGGGCGACGCGTCCCCACTTCCCCGGGGGACTGAGGCGCTGCCACCCTCCAGCGCACGCCGGGCGCCTGGGCCTGGCCCGGCTCTCACCTCCGCAGGGGCGGCGGCCAGACGAGGAGCGTCCTTTTTCTAGAGCTCTCGAACCCGGGCCGCCCCTACCTGCCGCGCACCCTCTTTCCTGCACAGTCGGGCACAGAGAGCCTGTGGGTGTCCTGTGCCAGCCGGCAGCTGAAGCCAGATCTGTCCACACTGTTGGTCTCGCCCCTCTCCGGCCTCTGCGGTGGCCATAGGCGGTGCCCGCACCCGAGCCAAGGCGCCCGCGCTGCCCGGTGGGGTGTGCCCTCCGGCTCCTTTGTGCGGACGCCAAGGCCAACAGGCTAAATATAGCCTGGGCGGAGGCGCGGGCTATTTTTAGCCTGGGTAGCTAAGGCCCTCGGGTCTCCCAGGTCTGCAGCCCTGGGCCAGGACCCTGGGGTAGGGAGAAGGGGCGGCTCCACTCTCCAGGTCCCCATCCCCTCCGGAGGGTCAGGTAGGCCAGCCGGCTCTCCCGCGCAACCTCCCCACCCCCAACCCTGGGAGGGTCGTTGCGGGGAAGGTCAAGGAGGGACCTGGGGTGTAGTCTTGGGGGAAGGGTGGCCCGCGGCCACCTTTCCTCAACCGTCCCTCCCCGGCTGCCAGCCCGCCCTGGCTTTAGTCGGGCTGGGGAGCTGCCTTCTATTTTGGGAAGGTGCTGGAATAATTTCCCTGGCTATTTTTAGCCAGTTTGGGGATTCCTCCACCCTGGCTGACCGCGCCGTCTCTCCGCCTCCTCCCTGTCCTCTTGCTCCTCCCGACTGACCCGTGGCTGGCCTTGCACAGAACCCGGCTGGCCGGGACACCCAGCGTGGGGCAGCCCCTGGGTGGGGAGACCCCCACGTCTCCTGGTAGGGATGAGGGAAGACTTCAAGGGTGTGTCCCCACGCCACGCGAGAGAGACCTTCTGCCTCCAGGAATCCTTGGCTGCATCCCACCCGAATTCTGCCTGCGGCCAGGGTGGGGCTCTCCAGACTCTGACCTTTCACCTCCTTTCTGGGTTGTCACGTGTCTGCCTGCTGAGGAAACATCCTGACCTTGGCACGCATCCCTAGACGGGGTTCTGACGGCCCCTGTGGGAAGAGCCGCTTGGTGAGGGGACGCTGGCGACAGAGACGGTGCTTTGGGTGGGGGCGTGGTGGGTTCCTTCCCTGACCGTTTCGTTTCCATCCACACTCTGCTCGGAACAGCTGGATAACCTTGGGGCAGTTACTTCCCAACTGAGTGTCTGTGAGTGACCTTAAGATCTCAGAACAGGGCCCTGGCCGTGGATGGGCTGCTGGTCCCAGGGAGGACACTGAGGCAGGTCTGGCTGAAGCTGAGGGACCTCCTTACTCCTCATTCTCCGTGTTGCTGGCAGAGCCACCCCAGGTTACAGGTCAGGAAACCTAAATCCTGGAATGATTTCAGAGTCCCAGGGTCTCGTGACAGATGGCACATGGGAGGCCACCACAGGCTCGTGACGTTTTTGGCTCTGACCCACACTATTCCAGAGCTGCCTTTTGTGCTCTGTCACCGTCCCGTCTCTCATTCAGCAAATATTTTCTGGACACTATGAGTGTCCCATGGCTGCTGTAACAAGTCACTACCACCTTAGTGACTTCAAATAACATAAATTTATTGTCTTACAATCTGGAGGTCAGAAGCCCACAGTCAATCTCCCTAGACTAAAAACCAAGATGCAGGCAGGGCTGGTCTCCCCTGGAAGCTCCGAGGGAGAATCCTTGTCTCCTCCAGCTTCTGGAGGTGTTCACGTCCCTCAGCTCATGGCTCCTCCAGCCTCTGATTCTGATCCTCCTGCAATCACCTGTCCTAGCACCTCACCATGTGTACCTCCAGGTGACCTAGCTGAATTTCTTTCTTTCTTTTTTTTTGGTACCAGGGAGTGAACTCAGGGGCACTCGACCACTGAGCCACATCCCCAGCCCTATTTTGTGTTTTATGTAGCGACAGGTTCTCACCAAGTTGCTGTTGGTGAGGCTGGCTTTGAACTTCTCCTGCCTCAGCCTCCCAAAGTGCTGGGATGACAGGCGGATCTTACTCATTTTTCAGGACAGGATTCCTGAAGGACAGACGTCCTTCTTCAGGTGGGCTGGCTGAAACTGGCTGGATATAAATCACTGCCAGAAAGACCACCAGACGAGGTCTAACTTCATTACAATCCCATGTGCATGCTCAATGACCCCCTGCCCCGTCTGACATGACAGGAACAAGTGCCATGATGGCGACTGGTAAGATCACAAAAGGAGCACAAAGAGGTGCACCTGGAATCCAGGGAGGCCATGAGTTTCCTCCTCTTTATTAAGAGCCTCTCTCTCCTCTTCATTTTTTTACCTACCTCTGAAACCTCCAGACCTTATAAGGGGCAGGAAGTTGATTTGCAAGTTTATCTCCCACTTCTCCTTTTCTTAGCCAAGAATAAAAGTCTCCTTCACTGCCCAGTCATGCTGGGTCTTTTTCCTAGTTCCACAATCTGAGAGGGAAAAAGGACCCAGCCTTTGGGGTCCAAAATTGGCAGCAGATTCTGCAAGATAGTTTAGGGGAGACTCTCCTTCAGCTCCTGGAGGCACCCACAACCCTCAGCTCATGGCCCCCTCCGTCATCAGAGCTGGTATAACAGAGTCTTCCAGTCTCGCTCATGGACCTTCCTGCCTCCCTCTTTTGAAGACCCCGTTGTTACAGTTAGTATGAAGAAACCCCCTGCCTTTAAAACCTGGTCAAGTCAGAAAGATTTCAAACATGTCACTCAGAGTAACAGGCACGAGTTTATTAAAGGGATAGGAAAAGGGAAAGAGGACACTCTCAAGGGAGAGAGCGGATTCTCTCAGGAGACTGCCTCTCCTGCACTCCAATTTTATTTGGGATCCCAGAGAAGTTTCCAGAAAGCCCTGGTCCACCTCTTGACTTGACTGACAGTAAGATGACATCAGACTTTCAAGTTCCCGCTGCCATGACAACTCTAGGTCACTTTGGCTCATGCTGACCAGTTCCAATTGGATTCTTTTTTTTTTTGGTACCAGGGATTGAACTCAGGGCTCTCGACCACTGAGCCACATCCCCAGCCCTATTTTGTGTTTTATATAGAGACAGAGTCTCACTGAGTTGCTTAGCGCATCGCCGTTGCTGAGGCTGGCTTTGAACCCACAATCCTCCTGTCTCAGCCTCCCACAGTGCTGGGATGACAGGCTCGCGCCACTGTGCCCGGCTTTCCAATTGGATTCTTTTTTTTTAGTTGTTGATGGATCTTTATTTTATTCATTTATTATTTATATGTGGTGCTGAGGATCGAACCCAGTGCCTCACGCATGCTAGGCAAGCACGCCACCACTGCGCCACAACCCCAGCCCCTCCAATTGGATTCTTAACCACAGATTCTTACAGATTTTATAGTTAGGAGGAATGTCCTTGTCTCCCTGGGTTTTGGGATCTGGTCTGTGAAGAGTCACAAAGGTCTCCCCCTTCAGGGTAACTTTGGTTCCTCTTATCAACATTAATTTGGGCCTTCATTTCTCCTGCAGATAACTGGTAGTTTGCTGAGGAATGTGACATAGCCTGTCCACTGAGGCCAGGCAGGGCTGCAGGTAAATTGCTTCTTGGAAAAGAAAGCATGGGGGGTCAGCATGGTGGGCCCAATATAGAATTATTCCCTTCACCTCGTGTTCCCACCTCTTGCATCTGTCTGTCCCCAATCACCATGATGAAACTGAGCCACCAGCGAATTCAAGACACTTGGCTGTCTCAGTGTCCTTAACTTAATCCCATCTGCAAACTCTGTAAAAATTTCCAGAGGTCCTGTGGATTAGAACATGGGCCTCTCCGGGTGACCATTCATAATGGACAAGTGCTTATAAGATTTCTGAGTAAAATATAAGAGTTAAATTCGAATCTTGATAAGCAACTTTTAGTGTGCCGCATACTATTTGGAAAATAACACTAAAAATTTTAGCATGCCTCATTTAATATTTGAATCATACTAAAAATAGTGTGCTACTCCTCCGTGGGAGGAGACCACGTGACAGCCTATGGGGGAGGGACTTAATTGGCAGTACTGAACAAGCGGGCACGTCCCCGGCGCTAGCCCTGGACAGCGGGCCAGACGCAGAAGCCCCTCCTGTTTCTTCTACAGACCCCAGAATGCGTAAGGCTCCGCCCCTCTCGCCTGCGCATGCGTATCCTGCCTTTAGCATGGGGGCTAGCCGCCCTCTCCCGGGGGCCTTCTGCGCAGCCGCACAGGGCGGAGCCTCGCAGGAGCGGGGCTTCACGCCGGTTTCCCGGGCAAGCCGCAGTCAGCAGTCCTGACCCCTCAGGCGTCCCCAGTCCTAGTCCCCTGACCTTTACAGGGGCCCTTAGGCCACGGGGCTGCTCATCCCTCAGGAGTCCCCAGGCCATGTTCCCTGACCCCTCAAGAGTCCCCAGGCCATGTCCCCTGACCCCTCAGGAGTCCCCAGGCCCTGTCACCAGGCCCCTCGAGTGGCCCTTAGGCCACGGGGCTTCCATCTCTCAGGCGTCCCCAGGCCCTGTCCCGACCCATCGAGTGGCCTGGGCCACGGGGCTTCCATCTCTCAGGAGTCCCCAGGCCCTGTCACCAGGCCCCTCGAGTGGCCCTTAGGCCACGGGGCTTCCATCTCTCAGGCGTCCCCAGGCCCTGTCCCCCGGCCCCTCAGGCGTCCCCAGGCGGGGTGTGAGGCCACCCCGGGAGGCAGGCAGAGGTGCCAAGACCCAGCCAGGCCCTTGGGAGAAGGAGCCGGGTCCTCTGGCGGCCAGGCCCTGGTTTCGCAGAAAGGAAGCCGGACCCCGTCTGGGCCCGCGCCGGCTCTTGGGAGGAGGCCGCCGGAAGCAGAGGAAGCGCCGGCGCAGGGCGGAAGTGGGCGCCCGCCGGGCCGGAGGGGCCGCGCAGCTGGGCTTTGCGGGCTTTGCCTCCCGGGCGTGCCTTCCCCGCTCGGGAGGGCAGCGACCTTTGCAGCTGGCCCTGGAGTTTTGTTTTTTTAAAAGCCGTTTCCGTGGTGCAGGTGGCGGCCCGCTGGCTGCTCCTGTGCAAGAGCCGAGGGTCTGAGCGGCGAGAGACCCAGGAGCAGATGGGAAAGGGGGTTCAGGCTTGGCCGAGAGCGCCCGCCCGTCGTCGTGCGCCCGTGCTGGAGCTGGACAGCCTCGGGCAGCTTCAGCGAGCGCGCACTGGGTAGTTCGCCCTTATTCACTACCTTCACGACGGCCGTGGTGACATTAGTCCTCATCCTTTTAGGGGCCACGCGTTGCTGGAAGACCCACAGCTAAGTTGGTGGCACGACCTGCCTGGCCTGTCCTGTTGGCTGCCTCTGGGGTGCATAATCTCAGGGGCCCCCAGACCTGCCCCTGAGCCACCTCGTCCCACCCTCTGGCAACAGGAAGCGGGTGGGCTCTGATCCCCAGGCTGAAAATCAAGAGCTTCCGGGAGCTCGTGCACGCGGGGGTCTCAGGAAGGAGACCAGACAAGGCCACTTCCCTCTCCCTCTGCTCCAAGCCGCGGCCCCAGGGGTGGCCATCACAGCAGCGTGCTTCCTGCAGTGGGCTGTTGATGACCAGCAGTCCTTGACCCAGGGCTGCGGCTTTGGCGCTCTTCCCCCAGCCCCCGGGCACGCGTCTGTTAGAGGCGCGGCTGCCGCTCTGACCCTGTCGCTGAGATTTCCCATGAAACCTTTGAAGCTGGGCTGAGAACGCCTTTGCCGAGGAGCCGAGGTGGCTCGTGTGGCTTGAGGTGGGGAAGGGCTGCTGGGGCGCACATTCCTCTAATTCTCGGGTTGGGCCGGGCCACCACCTGGAAGGGCCAGGCACACACAGCCCTCACTGCCAGTCTCGGGCAGGTGCTCATCCTTCTCCTTAAAGTCACCTCTTCCCTGTCGCTTGACGCTCTGGAGAAGGAGTGTCACTACCCCTCGCTGCAGGATCCCAGAGCTGCGCAGTACTATTCCTCCTGTCCCTGAGGTTGGATGGAGTTGGACGATGGCGTTAGGGTCGCCTTTGTGCCAGCAGGTCATGGGTGCCTGGGGCTGGAAGTGAGATGCGAGCTGGGTAGGACCCTGGACACCTGTCGTGGGCCCAGAGGAAGAGGGCCTTCCCAGTCTGGGCCTGGCGTTCTGCCCGGGTGAGAAGCCCTGGAGAGAGGAGGGCTGCGTTCCTAGGCCGGCTCCCCAGGCCTCAGTCCCTCTTTCCAGGGAGAGCTCCCTGCCGGCAGGGAGCTGACCCGCTGTGGCTGGGGTGTCGCCGCTGCCTGGGGGCCTCCAGGTGGGATTTCTTTTGCATCT
>PVHX01023582.1:0-25482 GCA_004024805.1 Geosciurus inauris
TACTGGGGATTGAACTCAGGGGTACTCGACCACTGAGCCACATCCCCAGACCTATTTTGTGTTTTATGTAGAGACAGGGTCTCACTGAGTTGCTTAGCACCTCACCATTGCTGAGGCTGGCTTTGAACTCATGATTCTCCTGTCTCAGCCTCCCTAAGTGCTGGGATTACAGGCTTGAGCCACCGCGCCCGGCTCCCCATGCAGTTCTTGAGGGTGCCTCCCGGCTGCCCAGCGCGGCTGGCTGTGCACCTCTCTCCCTTCTCTGCCTGTCCTCACTTCTGCCTTGCTGTCACCCACTGCCACTTGACCAGGCAGGCCCAGGGTCAGGAGATAGGTGAATAAGCAGGTGTGGCTCCTGCCCTCACAGAGCTAGCATGAGGCATGTGGCCTTTGCTGTCCCACTGTCACCAGGTTGTGACTCACTCACAGTTGTCCCTGAGCCCTTATTCCCACTGCCGTTAGTTTCTCCTTTGTAGAAAGTGCATTTTCTACAGAAATGCCAATGTAAGTGGGCACCATTGATGTGCCTGATGTGGCTCCCAGCAGGTGCCTGGTGGTGACTGCTGCACTGTCATTCCTATAAGGGACATTGAAAGTGCTGAGGTCTCTTGTGTCATGCCTTGTGCCCTTCCCAGCAGGGAGGAAGCCTTAGTGCGCTGGTCCTCGGATAGGCCCGGTGACTCGGCATTCCAGGTTTGTAGCCATCAGGTGAAGGCGAGGTGCTCCAGATAGACTTAGATGTGGGCCAAGCTCTTTCCTCCTCCCAGGAGGCCTCCCTAGAGGCCCCGAGCAGCCAGACTCATTGTGCAGCCATCCCTCCGTGGCTGGTTCTTGTTGTGCAGGGGCTCTAGCACACACCTCCCCCCTCTAGGGCGTGCGAGCTGCTTGTGTTTCCTCTTCTTGCTATGGGGGCGCTAGAGACCAAACTTTTCCGGTTGTTTGCCAGGGAGGGCTGGGTACTGAGCTGCGAACATGCCTGCACAGATGACCTTTATCTTCGAGACAGGCACAGAGTTGGAGTGCACTTTCCGCCTGCCATCTTCCCAGCTGCATGACCCTGTGCTACTCCTGGCCCTGCCAGCTGCCTTCTATCACCTCTTTGAGGACAGGCTTGTCATGATGACCTGTTTGCCTGCCCCTGGCTCCTGTGCATGGACTTCTAGGTTCCTGCACAGGTGGCTTGCTTGACATCTGTGAACATATCTCACGTTAATGCTGTAGTGCTACCCTCTGCTACACACATAGATGCAAGTGCCAGCCTTTCTGACTGCCGTGTGGCCTGGGTGGGAGGTGTCACACTCAGCCCCACTTGCTCCAGGAGGGACCTGGCATTGGGCCTGCAGCAGTGGGGCCGGGGTGCAGGATGGTCCCCACACCTGCAGTTCATGGGAGTTCTGTTGCCTCTCCTGTTTTCCCTTGGGATTCTGGCCTTGAAATGCTGGCCCTAAGGCAGTCCTGTCTCTTCTCTATGGGGCACCTCTGTGGGGTCCCTGGTCCTTGTCTCCTTACCACCTGCCTCTCTTTCCTTTCTGCCTGCCCTGTCATGTGATGGCCTTCTCAGGGAGTCTTAAAGTTGTCACAGTTGTTGAGAGCTCTGTTGGAAAACAGAAAGGCTATTTCATGGGAAGATGATGACCTTATTAACTATAATTAGGCAATTCACAGAGGTTTCCAATATAGTCCAGTATCTTTCCTTGTTGAAATGGGGGAAAACTCTACGGTAATGTCTTTGAAGATGTAATAGTCTTTAACACATTAACAGTATAATTTCTTCTGGAAGGTTTGGCAGCCTGGTGTTTTCATTTAGAAGGCGAGGTATAGTTTCACAGTCTTCTGCATTAATATAATAATTATAATTTTGAACAAGTAATTTCAGACACTGACATCAAGCATTGTTTTCATAGCTGGAGGAAGATCACAGGTAGGGAGGCGGATCCTCATTCTCATCTCCCACAGTGGGAGATGCTGTGGGCCCAGGCAGTTCCTTCCCCCCGGCCAGGCTTCTGATGGAAGGCCAGGATCGTGAGTGCTCGGAACCTCCTCCTGCATTCAGTCCTCCAGGAACATCGGTGTTTGAAATGTTCTTTTCTGAAGAATTTTGCACATGTGACCCATGAGCAGAAATCCTCTTTGGTTCTTATATCTTTTGCTCTATTGCCCCTGGGTATGAGCATAGCCCTGGAGTGACTGGGTTGCGGGCCACCCTTGTTGACTTCTGAGGGACCTGGGGGCCTGACGTTGCTGCCTGCGCAGTCCCTGTCTGCACAGGCGTCAGGCCTGCTCTCCCCTTCCAGCTCCCTTCGCTGGCTCTGGCACCTGGACCCACAGCAAGGAGCATCCACTTTGTGTTCTGACTTCCACCGTGAACATGTTTTTCTATTCTGTAGGGATTTGTCATATGTCATTCTGAGTCCTGTTTTCAAAGCTTAATATTGGTCCCTGTTTTTCAGTCTTCAGAACAGCCGTCTTCTTTCCTGTGGTGGTGCCACAGTTACTGAATTGTGCCCCTCATGCTGAAGTTTTTGTTTGAGCAGGTTTTTTATTGTCACTTTATAGGCAAGACTGCAGTGATCACCTTATTTATATAATATTTAGCTTCTGTGCAGTTATTTTTTTAGACCTGATTCCCAGGACTGGAATTAACATGCTAAGACTATAAACAGGCTTTTTAAAAATTAAACATTTTCTTAATACAGAAGTATTTGGAAAATAGGAAAAGGTAGAAAAAGAAAGTGGAGATGATGAGCTAGCTGTCCCCTCAGGCGGGGTTCACCATTGTGCTACCAGTGACGGAAAGCTAAGCTGCTGGCTGGCCCGGGCAGAGCTTATTTTAGGAGGTGGGACACTTGAGTGAGAGGGCAGGGCTGGGCTGAGCCGCAGCCCCGTAGAACCTGCCTGCGAGACCTTCCATCCCAGTGTCCTGGCCACTGCTGGCCTCTGTCCACCCTGCCTTCATGCTCTCAGGCTCTCTCTTCTGTAGTGGCCTGCCTGCCTCTGCAGAGCCCTCCCGCCCTTGCCAATGGGTCTGTTCCTGCCTTCAGTCCTCAGACATAGTTCTGCACTCGGGCCGTTATCCTGAGTGATATGCTCATTTTCCTGCACGTCCCTTGTCTGCAGCTGCCTGTGTTGATGACGTCCCACTTGGCCAAGGCAGAGAGTCTGACTGTGTCCAGCAGAGGAGAGGAGAAGCATGGCCTCGGGATGGGAAGGAGCTCATCTTTCTTTTTAATGAGATTGTCTTTCATCCTTGTGTTTCAAGTCTGCAAAGTCCCTGGGCTTAGAAAATATCCTTTGCTCTCTGCTTGGTTCCTGTGAGCCAGAGAAAGGAACAGAATCTTCCTGGAATTATTGTCCCTCTGGTCAGTCTTGCAAAAGAATGTTCTTTGGGCACCTACTGTGTGCAGAGGGGCATTGTGGACTGCAGTCTTGGCTTTAGGGAGCTCACGGAAGAGGACGGAACAGCCTGCAGCCCTGCACCATCCCGCTGTTCTCCCCACGAGAACCAAGCTGAGATAACATACCACACACCCAGTGCCAGGGTTGCAGTTCTCAGCATTTCACCATATTTGTGTTGGGTCACTCTTTTGTTTTGTAAGGAATAAAATAAGGCTGATACAGCTAAAGTCCCAGCTCCCTTTCTCCCTCCCCACAGTGGCCCTGGTATTGGTGGACATGCCTTTGAACGCTCCTGTGTGTATATGAACAGTATAGACATTGGTTTTGCATTTTAAAGACATATAAAATGTTATCACATTCTATGTCCTTTTTCAATTCACAAAGCATTCAACATTGTTCTTTTGCCTGCCTGCCATCCATCCATCCATCCATCCATCCATCCATCTCCTTCGTTGTTAATAGCTGTATAGCCTTCCATTATAGGAGTGAAGTAGTTTATTCATTCCTTTGCTCATGGAGGTTAAGCAGTCTACTTTTTGTCTCTTGCAAACAGTATTGCAGTGTATGTTCTAGTTAGCTATTGCCATATTCTAAGCTACCTCTGACCTCAGTAGCTTAAGTCTATCTGCCTATCCCCCATATATATATATTTTTGTTTGTGGTACTGGGCATTGAACCCAGGGACTTCCACATGCTAGCTAGGTCAGTGCCCCACCATTGAGCTTCATCCTCAGCCCAAAACAATGATGTTCATTATGCATATGAACCTGTCGTTTGGGCTGGGCCTGGCAGAACCAGCTCATCACGGGTCACTCGGCATCCTGTGGGGCAGCTTACAAGCTAGCACTGTAGGCCTGTTCACTTGGGCATCTGAGGAGTGACGTTGACCATCGGTTTCCACCCTGGTTGTGCTGTTGTCCCTAGCACTGCACCTGGTCTCTCTGTGTGGCTTGGGCTTCCTTACTACACGGTAGCTGGCCAGTGTCCCTGAAGACACAGATCGCTTCTCAGCCTAGCCTCAGGAGTTAGGCGGTGCTCTGCTCGCGGGATTCTGTTCTTTGGAGTCAAGTCACCAGTCACACAAGAGACACAGGTTTGGTAGACCTGTTTTAAAGCCCATACCCGAGGTGCGCTTCCTTCTGTGCCCTGCAAGAGTGTCTGTGGCATGGGCCCCTCCTGCGGGATGGAGGGGCCTCTCTGCAGGCCATGGCAGGTCGCTGTCCTACGTGTTTGTTGCTCAGGCTGCCACCAGCGTGCCGATGGCCGTCATTCCTTTATGCCCTCCACAGTGCTTGCTGTCTGGGGTTGTGAGTTTTGCCCCTCTGGTGGGTGTGAAATTGGATCTTGTTTTAATCTGCCTGCCCCCGGGGTGAGGCCGAGCTCTGCTCTGCCTCCTGGGGAGGGCATTGTTCTTCCTGTCAGCTGGTTGCCCTGAAGAAGGTGGGAGCATCCAAGTGCTATTTTTTGGCTTATGATGTCAGTTTTTCAAGCGAAGTGGCGAGCATCCCACAGAGTTTATTGCAAACTGTTACGAAGACCTTGGAGTCACTATTGGCATGACTCATTTATGACAAAAAAAGTATGATTCCAGCAACGGCAGGCTGTATTTGTAATGTGATAGATTTTCATTTAATCTCTCACCTCCCTGTAATTTGCTCGATTTAAGAATGCCCTGAAGCTTGCTCCTCCTCGTGGGCGCCCTGTTCTTAGTGTGTGCCATCACAGTGATGGTAATGAGAAGTGGTGCCAGCATGTGTCTGTCTTCTTCATACTGTTGCTGCCACCATTTAATTACTTCTGGTGCTGATTTCCCCACCTGGTCTTCTGTGCTGTGTGCTGTGTGCATGAGGCTTCTGTAGGAGCCCCCAGGCTGAGGCTGCTGGGGTCAGTAGGCCCCAGTGTGGGCTTTCCTGGACCCACAGGCTGGGTTCAGGCTTCTCTGGGCTGCTCGGCAGCCAGTTCCTCAGACCCACCTTGTTTAGATGATCCTGTCAGGCCACAGGATGCGCCTCTTGCCTTTAGATCCTGGCATGAATCCTGGCACTGTTGATCCAAGTAATTTAGAATGCTTAGTTATTAAAATGATCAGTCTGACCTACTGGCTTCTCTCAAAACACCTGGAAAATAACCACGTCTGACCAGGAGTTCTTTGATATTCTTAAGCTTTCCTTGAAAAGGGAACTTTTGGCTATTTTTTAATTTAATCTGGTTCCAGCTGAACACTTGTGTGCTGCTGGCAGCTTGCTGGAGAACGTTATCTGCACTACTTCTCTCCTAAGGGGCGTCCGCTTCTTATCTGTGTCTAGACCCAGAGCCTGGGCTGCAGAAATGAGTGGCACCACACGTCAGGTCGCAGGCCCTCCGCCTACACTCAGGAAGCAGCCTCCGTGTCCAGCGTGTCTGCTAGTGATATGTGTTGGGGGACGGCTTTTCTGAATTGTGCAGGAGCTGCTTGTCCTGGGAACACCACTGGCGCCACCGTCCAGACCTGTAATGGGGGCACAGTCCATTCCAGGAGTCACAATGGAGCATCCTCCTGGATAGGCTTGGGCTGGGCCTGGGGAGGCCCAGGACCCGTTGTGACTCCCAGGACAGAAGGCGTGCCACAGCCCATCTCTGGGAGCTCTCTCTGTACCAACCAGAGTTGTCCCTGCTGTTTAAAGGAGAGAAGGCTATTAGGGGTCTGTGCGCCCCTCTTTCATGGAACCACCAGGTTGGAGTGAAGCTCCCAGGTTGTAGGGTGCTTGCTCCTGAGCCCGGGCATACACATGCCCACGCCCTGTCGGGGAGCTGAATCTTTATGAGCCCATGTACCTCACACCACCTGTGCCAACAGGTCCAGCACAGGGCAGAGTGTCAGTCTGCATTTCTGTGGCAGTCTGCTCTTAGTGTAGAGGTTATGCCCTCACACGAAACATTAGCGCCTCTTATCCTGTGCTGTGGATCTTGTTTGCATATTGAGAATTCCTAGGACACATTCTTGTGGGAGACCTGCCCACTCACCCCAGGGCTTCCTTGTGCAACAAGGAGCAAAATGTCACCAGGTGGGGGCCTGGAAAGCAGGCCCTGTATCAGGTGTGACCTGCCTGTGCTTGGCAGGGGGACAGAGTCCTGAGGGCCAGGCCTGCCATGTGCTTGGCATTTAGGGGCAGTGTCCCAGGCCTGGGGATCTGGAGCCAGCTTTTGAGACCAGCCCTTCCTGGCCCGCTGTGTGCCTGCCCTTCAGCCACCACCTGCATAGCCTGGCTGGTGGGATTTGGGGATTGGATGATGTCAAGGATCCTTCTAGCAACAGCAGCTGTGACCACCAGTGACAGCCTGCTTTGGAGCCCACTCCCAGGCTGAGTAAGAGCCTGGTTGTTCCGTTGCCTGGACAGGGAGATGGAGGGTGCATGAGTCGGTGCCTTTCCTAGCACACACGCGCTCCTGTCTGCCTGCTGGCATGTGGTCTTGCACCTGTGGCCTCTGAGGAGCCCTGGGGCTCTCTGCTTCCATCTTCACCTAGGGCTCCAGTCCAGGTGGTCCCCTTCTGGCCAGGACAAATGCAGCAGCCTCAGAAATGTTCTTCCCTGCCTGCCCCTCACCCCCCAGGCAGCCAGAATTTTTCTAAAAAATGTATACTTGAGTGCCTCCCTCACTGGCCTTACAGCCTGTGGGATTAGGATGAGGTCTGCCCTCTTTGAGGTGTGTCCTTGGTGCTTAGAGGCTGGTCTTTAGCCCACCTCCTTGGTGTGTATGTCCTGTCATTCCACAGACCTGAGCTGTGACCCATCCCAGCACCCAGTGCCCAGTGCCCAGCGTTGGGAGGCTGGTTGCTGATGTGGATCCACATAGCCAGGAGTGAGGAAGACAGGATTGGACTTAGGCTGCTCACTTTCTACAGCCCCTGTTCTTTCTACCTCTTCCATGTATTACTAAAATAGTTTGACGAGGGCAGATGCTTAGGCCAAGGCCTGCTCGCGTGTTTCTCAGTGAATGTCCCTGGCAGCCTGCTCTCCTACGCACAGGGCCCGTTGGGCAGCACTGTCACCTGTGGGTGATTGCGGGCGAGGCCTCGCCATGACGCAGGCTGGGCAGGCTGGTTTTGAAGGCTGTTGTGTTCTTGTTTTGAAGGAGTTCTTGAAAATGACAGGCTTCATTTCAAGGGTCTTTGTTAATCTAATAGTGTTCCCTGGCTGAAACCTGTGGACTGTTTACCAGAGCCCTGTGTCGTGACGAGCTGGGACAGAAATAAAACAATTTCTGCTTTGTTTCAGGCATAGATACGCAGCCAGAGAAGTCACTTGGAGGCAGCTGACTCTCAACAGGAGCGGGACGGCGGGGCACTGGCCTCGGCCTCCCAGGGCTCATTCCTGACTTCCCACCCCAAGTTGGATGTGCACAAGCTATGTGGGTGCCAGGCTGCTCTCCCCAGGTGTCATGGGGAACATGCAGTCCGTAGCTTCACATGGGGCAGGTTAAAAAATTAATGAACATGTCCTTTATTTCTCTATGAGCCAAATCTTAGAATCTGTTTTTTTTTTCTGGCCCACTAACTCTTGGCGTTAAAAGTTCAAATTTAGCTCTCTGTGAGAATTCATCACATTTTTGAGAAGTCGGTGTAGAGAAGATGGGGGCTGCACCCTGGGTCCTGTCCACAGGGTTGTTGTTTTCCACAATTGCACTTTGTTTTTCTTCTGTGCTTTGGGAAATCAACATGAGAGTGGACTTCCAGCTAGAAAGAGGTATTGGCTATTTTTCTCAAATGGAATTGCCCTTCCCAGGAATGGTGGCATTGATTTGACAACAAGTTATACGTTTGTGCTCCAAGTTCTCTGAAGAAGGCATGCGTCTTAGGCAACGGCTCCGTGGTGCTGTATGTCAGGTGGGTGTGCAGAGCCGTCAGAAGTCAGTGAAGTCCTCAGATGCCTGCTTGTGCCCAGCCCGCATTTGTTAAGTGCGCTCTGTGCCCTGTTCAGGATTGGAAGACGCGTCAGAGTTACGTTCCCTGATGCTGACCACCCTGCAGCTTCCTTGGGCCCCATGGCCACTCTCGAGCGTGATCTGTTGGGAGTCCCTGCCCTCTGGAGCGAGTGCCCTGGACCACACATCCTGTTGTCCAGGGAGAAGGAAGGGCCCTCCGTCCTCTGCTTACTGAGAACTTGCTAGGGGCCATATGCACAGGAACCAAAGAGGTGCTCCTGCCTTGGCCATGATGCCTGGCTCGGGCACTCCCTGTCCGTCCGTGACCCACACCCTGGGAGACACTGCCAGTTGGGCCCTGTCCCATCTCCTGCCGTAATGGTTTATCTAGTGGCAGCTATTGAAATTGTCAGCAGAGGGTTCTGGACATCAGCTGATCCGCTTCTGTCTGTCTCCAGAATAGAGCCCGGTTCCTCAGTGCATCGTCCAAGGCCTGCCTGCCCACCCCGTGGCCACGCCGAGTCGGCCGCCTTCCACCTTGCCTGGGCTGTGCCTTCGCCATGCCTTTCCCTCTGTCCAGAGGTCTCTTCCTCCTCTCTTTCTAGCTTTATCTGAGGAATTCCTGCTTATCCTTCTGGACTCTACCGAGACACACCTTGCATAGGAAGTCTTCACTAGCCCCACAGGGTGTGTCAGGTGCCCTCTGCTGGTGTACCCCACTGCCCCTGGCTCCTCTGTCACAGCTTGTGTTGCCTCTTGGACTGTCCACTCACTGTGAGGGAGGGATGTGTGTGCTTTGCTCACTGTGTGTGCTTTCCCCCTGCATGATGACAGTGTAGGGCACGCAGTAGGTGTGCTGTAAACATTGTGGAGGAAGGAGCCCTCCACGTGGGCCAGCCTCCCCATGCTGAACAGGTGGCATCTCGGCGGCAGTTGCTGGTTGTCAAGGGTTGCACTGGAGGAGGTATGAGGAGGGTGAGCCCGAGTGCCCGTCTTCACTGTCTGGGTTAAAGGAGTCCTGTCACTTGGTGCTCTTCACCACCAAGGGGAAAGCAGCCTGGGCCGCTGCTGCTGTGAGAGGTGACTTCTGGCAGGGGTGCTGGGTTGAGGGAGGGCTGGCCTTTAGGCAGTGCTAATGGGCATCCTGACACCTTCCCTTGCACAGGCAGGGACACTGAGGCCAGGTGGAGCAGCGTGGGGAGCAGAGGGGCATGTGGTTTTGGGACGGGCTTCCCTACCCAGCTCAGCCAGCCACTGCCTCTACAGCGTTGTGGTCCGGACCCCGATGCTGCTTCCCTGGGGCTAGAGGCTCCTTCCTCAGAAGGCCAGGCCCTTCCTCCTTCCTCTCCTGGCTTCTCCCTGCTTGGCTCTCCTGCAGCCAGGGCCACCTCATAGCTGCACTGGGACCCTTATTCAAGATCCTCTTTCCATCCGAGGAGATAGCTGTTGAGGCCCTAAGCGAAGTGTGGGAGCCACTGGTGTGTGTGAGCAGTGTGGCTAGTGCAGAGCTGCCGGCGAGCTGCCTGGGTCTCCCCAGTGCTGCTCAGTGCAGGTAGCCTGCAGGGCACGGGGTGTGCAGAGCCGAGCTTGGCACTGCCCCCGCCGTGTTCTGTGTGTAGCCAGGCAGGTCAGGGTGTGGGCTCCAGAGTAAGGCGGCCTGGGTATAGATCCTGGCCCTGCCACCGACTTGTGGGGTGTGGTGGCCGTCGCGGCCTCTGGTCGTTTCCTCTTCCGTGGGAGTCATCCCCAAGCACTGAGTGCTGTGCACTGGGCGGTCTCTCGCAAGTCTGTGGCGGTGGCCCCTGTGATGGCGGCTGTCCGTGCTGGGACAGTCCCTGGGCTTTGCTGTCTGAGGCCACCCCCCCCCCCGGTGGTGCTTCCTCTGCAGTGCCCTGCCTCGAGCTGCCCCTGTGAGGAGCCATTGCACTTCCTCCTCTGTCAAAACAGTTTTTTAACTCTGGCACCTTTCGGTGGTGCCGGGCTTCCCCCTTGATCTGTGGGTGTGACTGCGGTTTCGGGAGTTCAGGTGCACTCCTCAGGGTTAATTGCGTGCTGCTGCTTTGCTCTTCCTGCCTTCACAGGGCAGCATTGCTGTGCTTCCTCCTGCGTCTTGGGCATCCGCGTCATCGTCCCTGAGCCACTGTGACTCATGTAATGTGGTTTTCTCCAGCGTGTCAGCTTCCCGCCACATGAGCCGTCAGATCCTGCATTTAGTGCGTCAGCCTGTGTTGCTCCACTGGGAAGCTCTTGCCCAGTCTCAGGTCTTTGTGGAACTCGGGGAGTCTTATGCATTGGGTCTTGGTCTGGGGCTGAGAATAGGACCTGCCAGGACTCTGCTTCCAAAGGGCCGAGTGACCCTGTGCTTCCTGAATGTGCTCCATCCGCCTCCTACAGCTCTGGCATCAGCTTGCCACCGGCTCCCCTTTCCTGTGCTAACAGGAGACTTACCTGTAAGCAGGTGTGTGGACCAGAGTGAAGGGAAGGGGTAAAGGAGCTGCCTCCATGGGTTGCAGACTTCAAGTGGCTCAGCATCTATGTCTGTCCCTCTTTATGTGAGAGTCCAGTGTTTATCCAGAGGCCGTTAGAAACTGGGTCCCAATGACTTGAGGGAGGTCTAGGGAACCTACATGTACAGCTTCTGAAAGTCTCAGAAAACCAAGCATTCACCCCAGTCCTTGTTTGGTGTGTGTGAAACCGCTTGTCTTGGACTGCTCGGGTTGCCATAACAATACCACAGACTGGGTGCCACACACAACAGAAAATTAGTTTTCTCACAGTTTTAGAGATGGCAGTCCAAAATTTAGGTACCAGCAGGGTTGGTGTCTGGTGATGGCCCTTCTCTTGGTCACAAATGACCTCTCTGGCTTCTTCTGTACTTATGTGGCCTTTCCTGGGTGTGTCTGTGCTGGGAGAGGGAGCATGTGCTCATGCTCTCCTTCCGATGTCTCTTTTTGTGAGGACACTAATCCTATTGGATTAGGGTCCCACCCAGATGTAATTAACCTTAATTAACCTTAATTACTTCCTTAGAATCCCCAAAGCAACTACATTGCAGGGTTAGGGCTGCAGCATACGAATTTGGAAAGACATAATCCATAGCACACATTAATAGACACTCAGTGAATTTGAATCTGAGAGGTTCAAGAGAGATGAGAAGGAATTGGCCCAGAGATTTTGTCCAGGTCCTCATGACCAGGAGGGCCCAGGGTGGTGTGTATTCTCAGGAAGATACATCCTGACCTTGGCCTGCTCACTGTGTCTGGTGTGTTGGGTGCAGGCTCAGATTGTGTTCCACCTCTGCCCTTCCATTCTGAGACATGTCCAGAGCCCCTGTTCTCTGACCTCGTGAGCCCCTTTGGAAATGGAAAAACTGTGACCTTTGGCTAAGGTGAATGGATGGTTCTACTGGGGCTGAATAATGTGCAGCCCCAATTCTTAGTCTCTTTATTGACAGTAATACGTTATTTTTGATTAATCAGATCCATGAAAGCAAGGGGTTTGGCCCTTGTGTTTATCTCCAGCACATCAGATGGTGCCTGACATGAAGCAGCCACTCAGCCACTGGGCACTGATTTAATTAGAAGAATGGGAGTCCTGGTGGAGTGCAGAATGGCTGTCTGCACGTTGATGGTTGATGTCATCGCTTATACCAGAAGGCCCCTTTGCAGATGAGGACCCTGAAGCATCAAGGGACCAGGTCATTTGTTCTAGGTGACCCAGGAAGGGAGCCAGTGCCCTTGGGCTCAGGGAAAGGGGTTCTGGGGAATCTCAGGAGGCCCATGCTGAGTGGGTCCGCTCAGACCAGGCTTGTTCCTTGTTCCCCCATGTGGTAGCTTTCTGGCTGGCGGGGAGGGGCCTGGGAGGCACCTCATTCCCCTCGTTGGGGGCCATTTCATCTGCCAGCTCCTGAAGTGCTCACTTGAAGGGCCAAGCCACAGGACAGGGGCTTCCCTCTGACCTCGAATTGGGTTTGCATGTGGCTGGCTGTTAGCAGGCATTTCCCGAGTGAGTCAGTGAAAGGACACGTTAACCACACTTGCAGACTTAAATCAATGTCATTGCTACTCAGCTAGTTAACCTGTCACTCTCTTTGGCCTCTGATGTTCATTATTAAGTGAATTCTGATTTTATTAGCGTGCTAATTAATGCATGACATTAAATTATTGACATGGATGGATTTGGGTATCTGTGTCCTTGGAGCTTTAGTTAATAAAATAACTTTTGATAAGACTCGTGGTTTTAGAACATTTAGACTTAATTATATTTTCTAAAGGATTTTTCTAGAATCATATAGCTAACTGCCTGGCAAGGTACTTCAATTCCCTAGTTAACTGAAAGAAATTGGTTTTTCGTTTGATTTTGCTTAATACAAATTAAAAGTAATATACATTTGATAAAGGCAGTTGAAGGATTATTTATTAAAATTTCCCTTTTTATATATTGGGAAAAAATCCATAAGAACTGAATTAATTTTAAGGATGATGTGAGAAGAATGCAATAGTTGGAGAGCTGTTTTGCCCAGAGAAATAGGAGTGTTTCTGCTCCTAACTTTCTTTGCAGTTCTTTGGAGATGAGCACTTTTCTTCTTTCTTTCTATGCACAGTGTGTTACATTTGTGCACCCCAATTTCAGCATCAGCAAGTTGTGAGTTATGATGGTGGTTGAAATGGGAGCTCTGAGGAGAATTTAGGTGTTTCTTTCTCGTCTCACTTTGGTTAGGAAGCCTGCCAAAGCTAGCAATTTGGGAAGAAAGAAATGGAACAAAATGAGGGGGAAAGGGAAGCATCTTCGAGAAGCGTGCACTGTGGAGCTAGTAAGTCCATGGTTATCATCCCACGTGGGGAGACGGCTCCTCGCATTATTGTCTTTAGAAAGCTTACTGTTACAATGCTGAGTCTTTCAAAGCATAGCCTGCCAAAGGAGACCTTGCACATAACCCTACCACATATACCAGCCTACGGAAATCCATCTCCTTTCCTTTCTTACTCTTTTTAAAAACGTCGACCTATTTCAGAGTTAGAGAAAAGTTGTAAGAATAGTACAAAGAATTCCCAGACACCCTCTACCCAGAGTCTCTAAAGTTAACATCATTTTATCTCATTCGTGTGTATGTGTATTTTTTTCTGAGCCTTTCTAGTAAATCTGATGGTCCTTTACTCCTAAGTACTTCAGTGTGTGTTTCCTAAAGCCAGATATTCTCTTCCACAACAACAGTGCAGTTATCAACATTGAGACACTATTATCTATTGTACTACCTTATTGAGATTTGTCAGCTGTCCCAAGACTGTCCCCTCCCCAGTACTGGGGCTTAACTCAGGGGTGTTCTACCACTGAGCCACCACCCCAGCCATTTTTTTAAATATATACTTTTTTAGTTGTATATGGATATGATACCTTTATCTTATTTATTCTTATGTCGTGCTGAGGATCAAACTCAGTGCCTCACACATGCTAGGTGAGCGCCGTGCCGCTGAGCCACAACCCCAGCCCTCCCTAGCCATTTTTTAATTTCAGTTTTGAGACAGGATCTCTCTAATTGATGAGGCTGGCCTCAAACTTGCCATCCTCCTGCTTCAGTCTCCTAAGTAGCTGGGATTACAGATGTGCACCACCATACTTGCCTCCAAGAATGTCCTTTATGTAGAGCAAATGACAACCAAATTGTTGTACCTCTTCAGTTTTCTTTTGTTTGGATGGTTCCCATATTTCATGACGTCCACATAAAGTGTAGACTGTCCTTCATGTTGGGTCTGCCTGGTATTTCCTGGTGATTAAATTCCACTTTTGTGCCTCTGGGTAGGAATGCTGCAGGAGTGATGATGTGCCCCTCAGGCACCCCACCCAGAGACATACTGCTGCTGGTTGGTCCCACTGTGGCAGTGTCAACACGGATTAAGAGGGCCCTGTTATTCTCTGATGCAGTTACTGCTTTTCCTTTTGCAGCTAAAAAGCGTCAGGTGGGGAAGCGCTTCGAGAGCACACAAGCACCGTTGCTTGCGTACATGCCCTTGCTGGCTTGGCATCCATCGAGGATGTTTCCCTTTGATGAGGGCTGTCAGGTGGTGATTCTGAGTCTGTCATTTCTTCCTGGTTCTAATGTGGAGTCCTTCTGCCCTGTCCCATCAGTGTGTCTTGCACCGTGTAGACACCTGGGTGAATAAGAAGTTTTATCCACATCTATTAATTGGCTAACAGTTGCCCCTTCACACTAGTTCCCACACGCAGTTAAGACATCTCCATGGTTCTTTGGACGCGTTCTTTCTCTTTTGGTGCAGCAAGATGTTCGGGCCCACTGTTCTCTCCCTGCCCCACTCTTAGAGTTGGCCATCTCCGAGGAGCTCAGAGTCTTTGAGTGGAGATAGACGCTTACCACTCAGCAGGACTTGGGTGTTGGCTGTGCTTGTCCAGTGTATTTTCTCGGAAGCCTGAGCCAGGCGGTGGGCTCTGCTTGTGTGAGCACACACTCACGTGTGCACATGCACGTGCACACGCAGCTGCACTGGCCAGTGCCTCTAGTTCCAGCCTGGCACTGCAGGATCCATTCTGTCCTCCTCCGTTTCCATATTTATCATTCCGTTCTCCATCAGTGTAAAAGTTGGCTTGCGTCTCACAATATATTTGTAGACTTGTTCAATCCTAGCATGTCAAAAAGTAGTCTCAGAGTTGCTTACCTTTGCAAAAAGAGAAGTCTGCTAGTCAGAACTCAACATGGCATTCTTTTTGGCTGTAGCCTGAGGGCACACAGTCCAAGTTGCAGATATTTTTGGGTTAGTTCTTCTTTTCTTTCCCCCTTTAGTGTAGCCATTTGAAATATAATTTGGTTCATTTGTTTCTTTTTGTATTCTATTTTTGGTCTGCCCCAGTAGTGTCTGCTTTCTCCCTCTATGCCTTCTTTCCTTCCCCCCTCCCCCCTTGCTAAAGTTCTCTCAGAGAGGTACCCCTCCCCGCCCTTTCCCTTTATTCTGTCCACCCACCTCCTCTTGCTCTGGCTCTGCCAGTAGGGTACCAGTCTCCTTGATCTTTGCCTTTTCCTTTCATGTTTCTTTTTGCTCAGATGGGTACTCTCTGATTTCCCTTCTTCATAAGAAGTACAACATTATAGGTCCTCTGCTGCAGTCTGCTTTTTTCACTTAACAATATGTCCAATCAGGCCACACCAGTCCCTGGAGCTCCCTGGATCCTTTCTCTTGTCTGCAGGGTTGTCCCTGGTACTTCACTTCTTTGGCTGTTATTTAGGAACTGTACTGTGCATCTCTCAGTCTGATGACTTCACTACCTTCCTGGGCCCCATTTCATTTCCGTCTGACTTTCGAAGAGTGACAGTATGCTTGGAGGAGGCAGCTGAGGTTCAGAGTGGCTGCGTGGCCATGTGCCGCACAGCCCGTGGTCAGGCCAACTGGTGCCAGAGCTCAGACTCAGAAACAAGGACACCCTAGTCCCCTTCTTTTGGGGTCCATTAGATGCCTGAGGTGCCAGGAGCAGGGCCCATGTCACCCTGGGTAAGGGGTAGAGATATTGTGAGATATTCTCATAACTGCTTTTCATTCATCTTTCTAAAATTTGTGTGTATGCATTTTATAAAGGTAGGATTATCAGGAGAAAGTACATGTGTACTCACAGTTGTGTGTACACAACACATTTTAAAAAATAGTAGCCATCTGTGATCACAATAGTCTGAAGACCTCTGAAGAGGCACCCCAGCTGTCTGGGGTGGGAGCACCCTGGCCGGGTGCTCACACTTGTAGGTTTGAGCTCTGATCTCTCCTCCCTGCCCCCTGGGGCAGCAGGCACTCATTCATTCATCCTTCATGGCTTCAGTTGGGTCTGGGCAATGAAGCTTGTGCGTGAGCAGGGGGTACTGCCTGGACCTCAGGGAAGGTCTCCAGTGTAGACGGGGACCATGTGACTGGAGGGCAATAAGACCTGTTGGGAGGATGCTGTGGATCACCAGCAGGACATGCAGGTGAGCTTCTGAGGTCAACCTTGACTTGAAGGTGGGCGACACCTAAGTGGAGGAGATAGCTTCTGGTGTGGACATGGGGGGAGGAAGCTGGTTGCAGGCCCTTTGGGGAGTTGGCCACAAGGAGATCAAGCCTCTGGGCTCCAGCCCTCTTACCTGTGAGGCAGAGTGGTGGCTCTGCCTCTCGGGCCCTGCTTAGAGGCCAGACCAGTTCTCAGCCCTTCTATCACACTGGTCCTTGGGATGTGCCCTATCTGAGCCTTGCTGCGTGACTTCCTTGCTTTGGTCCCTTGCCTCCTCCTCCCACAGGGCAGGTGCCTGGAGTTCAGAGAGTGGCAGTGCTGGTCGCTGGCTGGTCAGGTGGAGGGGAGGCTGCAGCCCTGTGGGGCCCCCTGTGTCAGCCTGCTTGCCTTCTCACTTGGAGTTCCCGTGCACTGAAACGGGTGCCGTTGACTTTAATGTTACTTTAATGCATTTTTGGAATTCATTTCCTTTGCTTATTTTACAGCAGTATAATTTGCAGCAAAATAGTTTTGCATTGAGCTCACATGTTTTAATGGTGTTTTAATGGCATCTTAATGGTGTCTCCATGGATTTGCCGCTAGATACTTTTGTCATCTTACCTTGCACAGTGGCAGCACATGGCAGCATGGCTATGGCTGTGGCTGTGAACCGTGGCCCGGGCCTTCCCCTCAGGCCAGCTGAGCTGCCTGAGTCAGGCACTCAGCATCCCTTGGGAGTGGAGACCTCTGGGCCCTGGGGACGAGGGGAATTCAGTCTCCTGTGTGACTTGAGTTTCATATTGCTATGCCAATTGAGTCCTTCCAGAGGGTGTTTTGTACCTGGCTGGCATCCTGTGTGCAGAAGAGAAAGCCAGAGTCTCTTCCTTTGAGCCCATCCAGCTCAGGAGGGAAACGTACCCATCCGGAAGCGGGAAGCGAGAGCGAAGGCTCCCAGAGGTCCTTGGTTTGCTAGGATGGCCCTGCCTTCAGTTGTCCCGTGCCATGCCACATGTGAGCCATCTGCTCTTTTTGTTTTGGAAAATGCGGCACAACAGTTAGAGCCTTGCCTCTCGCAGCACTGATGGCCTTTTAGCCCCAGGGCCCTGTGGAGCATGTGGTCCTTCCAGTGCTTGGCGAGCACTGGAGCTGGAGCGTGGCTCTGTGCCTGCTTGTTGCGTGTATGCAAGCGCACCTGGCTGAGGTGGGGGCTGAGGACCAGGCGAAAGAGGAGGAGGAGGAGGCATCCCTGAGCAGGACTTCTTGGGGCCCAGCCCACCTGTTGGCCTTGCTCCTGGGAGAGTACCCTGTTATAGAGCAGGTCCTTCCCCACCACCCAGCCTCACCTCCTCCAGAGGCCCCATGGCTGGGCTTCAGCAAGACCCCCAGGTGAGGTACCAGCATGGTGCCCCCGAGGGTTGACCCTCACTGAGGTTGTGTTAACTAGCACCCAAGAAGTGGTGCCAGTGAGGTAGAAAAAGCCATCCAGCACTGGGCTCAGACCCTGGGTTTGGCCCTTATTAGTTGTGTGACTGTGGGCAGGGTAGCTCCTGAACTTCTGGAGGCCTTGGTTTCCTTCCTGTAACGTGGGGACCTTGTTCCCAGTTTGCAGAACGTGGTTGTAGAGTTTGAGATGATGTGTGTGGAACCCACAGGGACACCAGTTGCTGTTGTCATTACCGTGCTACTGCCAGTTATCGCCACCCGGCCCTGTTCACCCATAGCCCTGCGTTTCACCATCAGAGAAGGATAGAGGAGCTGCCTGAGCACACGAGTGCCCAGCCGCTCCCGGCCCCACGCAGAGGCGGAGCCCCTGGACACCTCTGCCTTGCTCCCTGTACCTTTCTCTTCTGACATGCCATGGTTTTCTCCAGAGAAGAAAAGAAATGGTTGGAGTTGGGGAAACAGATCCCTAGGGCCCTATTCCACGTGGGATTGTCCCATTTCTAAACTTGAGTTCGTAAGAATAAACAAAGCAGCGGGTTGATCTGTTGTTCCACAGCTGAATCTTACCTGGTGACTACGTGAATACTTGTGTGCCCTGGCTCGGCCGTTATTGGGGCCTCATTCTCGAACTTTGTAACGGAGGGTAATTTGGGGAAGCTTTGCAAGACCGGCGGCGTGGCAGCGGAGTGATTTGATTTGCTGGGTAAACTTGGCTTCAGCATTCCCTTTCATTAGTTGCTTTTAGAGCCCCTCCAGGTCCTTTGTGATCTGACAGCAGCTTTCAGCCTAGTGAAGACATGACTGCTAGCACTGGCAGGGGCTTGGAAGAGGGTTATGATATTGTTGCTAATTGGAAAGTGCATTCATTGGCAGGATGTAGAATTTATGGGCTTCAAATGGATTTTAGCTCGGAGTTTTAGCCCTCTGTGCTCCTGCCGCTCTCAAGGCTATGAGTAAGGTTTTTTAATTAAGTCAAATTGAATTGAATGAGATTTTATTGAACGCCCACTCTGCGCCAGACACCAGCTCCTTAACCCTTGCACTGCCTGTGTGGTGGCCCTGGGAGCCGAGCCAGGGGAGGCCCTGCATGGGTATGCCCGTGCCCACCTTCATCTAGCTGGAAAATCTGGGAGGTAGGGTCTGAAGCGAGGTCTGGTTCCTGTGCTCTTTCATCTGAAGGTGACTATCAGTGGGGCTGACTGAGAAGAGATAGGCTGTGTGGCTTTGCGTGGCATTTTGTTTGGTCGTGTTTGATCCTCTCAACTAGCTGTGACAGTGCACTGCATTGCCCCGTTTTACATCTGAGTAAAGCTAAGACTCGGAGAAGTACAGCAGTGTACAGAGGCGGAGCTGGGATTTGAACCCAGATCTGTCAGGCTCCAAAGCTGGAGTACCTTCTGGAACCCCTCTAGGGGCCTCCATTTCCTCCAGCGTATGACCAATTGACAGCTCCCCGTGAAAATGGCCTGGTGGTGGAGGCTAGGGTGCTGTCCTATAATGACGGCGGGGAGCAGTGGGAGGTTAGGACTGAACTTCTGCTTCCTGGGTGCTTCCTGACTCTGTCCCTGGAGAGGGGTGTCTTTCCTCCCTGACCCTCACCGTCCTCAGTGAATGGGTAGCATGGTGCCTTCGTGAGTGGTGGTTAGTGTTAGAGATAACACGTGTGAGGCCCTGGTGGCGTGTCTGGCTTGAGGTGGGTACGAGCTGGCCTGTCAGAGTGCAGCCCCAGCTCCCACCCGAGTTCAGACGCTGCCGTGGCTTCAGCCCCAGGACTTGGGACTCGTGGTCCAGGAGCTGACAGTCGGTGGCGGGTTCAGCAGCTTTACCTGTGGTGTTTGTGAAGGCAAAGGGACTGCAGGAGAGGAGCTGTCCTCTGAGGGGAGCTGCAGACCTGAGGCTGTCAGGCTGTCGAAGAAGTGTCATCAGGGTTTCTCACCAGAGACAGAACTCTCTGGAAGGACAGTCGGCAGCTCTTGATGGCCTTGTGGGGGCAGACCCTTTCTATGTGGCAGTGAGATGGAGAAGTTAATGGTGGTCCCTGAGGAGTCGTGCCTGGCTGCACTCTTTGAATGACTGCAGCTTGAAAACCAGTCTTGGAGATCTTGTAGATTCTCCACACCCTCCGTGTGTTCTCTGAAAATGAAAGTGGCTTTGTCCAATTTGAGTTTCGCCATAGGGTGCCTCCTGTTTGTACAGCACGTTGTGGTGAGGGGCACAGAGCAGGTGTCCTTGTGCCAAGGGCCAGGCGAGACGTGCCACATGCAGACCTAGGTCAAGGGGAGGACTCACTGTGAGGAGCAGATGTGGACACTGTCCTGTGAAAGTCCTGGTGACAGCATAATCATCTTCAAGTCACTCCTGATGAAGACAGAATGCTTAATTTAGCCAAATGTAGTGAATTCAGAGCATTCATGGTGGTTCTGGGCTGGAAGGCAGCATTTTCTTTTCCTTTTCCACCTGACTTCCTTCCTCTATGTGTTAAGTGTCATTTATATGTGTGTGTGTGGGGGGGTGGTTTTTCTCTTGGATGCATTTGCACCTGGCAATTTGAATGTGCAGGAATTCCTTGATTGCAGAATAGCTACTCTGAAAATGCAGACAACAGCCTTGCTCAGGGAGCCCTTCGGCTGCGGGCAGCGGGGTGGCGCTAAATACCTGGCTTTGAATCCCAGTGGAGACATGCCATTTGTCTGTTCTAAGCACTTCTTGCTTGCTTGTAGAGTGGGGCTATAGAATGAGATCCCCCCTCGAGGTCTTGGGGTAGGGAGGGGCTGGCCAGTGCAGCGTGGCGCGTGAGCTGGGGGTGGGGGGTTATGCCGAGCACCCAAGGATATACGAACGAAAAGACAGCTCCTGTCCTGTCCCTGTGGCACCACACCCAGCCTGCTAGGTACTCATCAGCTTCTGGTGGCCAAGAGTCTCTGTCCCTGTCTTCATTCCTTTTTCTTATTTAGGGAGAGTCAGAGAAACAATCCTCAGTCAGAATTATTTGGGAGATCCATATTACTTCTGATTATTTATGAAGGGACAGGCCAGGGGGAGGTAACCAGTTAGATTAATTTGTCAGTGAGGCAGCTGGAGGGATGTGTGACAAACAGACCAGGCTGTCATTTGGCCAGAGATTGTGCTGGGATTGTTCCCCCAGGATAGTCATGATGACAAATGTAATTGACATTTTTTATTAACCCTGAAATGATTAAAGATGCTGCTGCTGAATTTGTGTCAAAGTACCCAGTCCCTGGCATTTTGAGTGAGAATTCAGTGTGGAGCCAGTAAACAGCCTTGTGTTTACTTCCTGTTCATCACTTTAATCAACCAAGGCAGACAGGGCCCTGCCTCATTTGGTCTTGAAACCAGGCCAGAGAGACAAGACTCTGTTTCCTGGCTTGGATTTCTAGAACATTCTGGCACCAACATCATGATGGACACAAAAGAGGTGCTCTGCTCATTTACCACTTAGCCTTCAAATGTTTGCTGAGCTCCTGCTGTGTGCTAGTGTGGGACCAGCCCCTTCCTCAGGGGGCTATAAGGTAGGATGGAGTGGACAGGTGTCTACAGGGCGACTGTATGAGCACTCTGGGGCAGGATGGGGCTGCCCTCACTCCGGGCCACAGGTGGGCAGTGAAGGAGGCCATTTGAGTGTTAAAGGGAAGGGGAATCTCACCAGGCAGTTCGTGGGCAGAGGCTGGAGGCAGCGTCTGGGGAAGCTTGGCTGGTCCTGTGAGCAGCAGGCCTGTGGAAAAGAGCAGGGCTTTGATGCTTCCCAGCGTGCCACCTAAGCTGCCAGGCTTTGTCCTCAGTGTCCTCTTCTATGAACGGGGACAGTTGTAGTCTTCCCTGTCATAGACTATTGTAGGATGACAGGACAATATGAAGAGAACCTGGCCAGAGACCATCTTCTGGGGTGATGGGACAGAGAGGAAGGAAGGTGCTGGGGGGGCGGGGGCAGTCCCAGTGGGGAGCCACACGGGGGAGCATGCTGTGTGCAGGACTGCAGCCCTCACCCTGGCTCTCCGCTGGGTGTCTGCACCCACTCCCTTTTCCCCCCTGGGAAGCTTCCTGCCATGGGGTGGTTGCCAGGGTCACACATAGCAGAGAGGCAAGAGGAGGCTCCCAGGCAGGGCCACAGTTCTCACGGCCTTCCCGTGGCAGTGCAGGCAGGGGCCAGGGAAGAAGTCTGGCTGTGATGGTGGCCCAGAGTCTCCTCTAAGAAGAGTGGCCTGGGTGGCAGACAGAGTTAGAATGTGACCTGTCATGATGACAGTGGACTGAGCACCTGTGTCGTGGCCAGCTTTCTGCTGGGGGTGCATGCATCCACTCAGGCACTGAGCCAGTATTTAGGAAGCACCCACTGCATGCCAGGCAGTCAGTACTAGGCAGATAGCAGTGAACCAGAGGCAGGGCATCTTCTCCCTGCGGGGGCTCCTGGGTTGGTGGGGAAGGAAAAGAAAAGAGAAACGCCTCCCATTTAGTAGTGTGGATAGGAAACCTTGCCGTGCTGAAATAGTGGGTCTGTGTTATTAGGATTTTATATACTGGACTGCCCGAGCCAGAAAAAGCACCTCAGTTGCCCCACTGCAAGGCCTATAGGGACTGGTTGCTGTGTTCTGGACCTGTTGCTCGGAGCCTTTCCCATCCATTTAATTTCCTTTCCTTTTTAATCCTGTGCCTGGCAGGATGTTGCAGGGGCAGTAATTTAATAAAAGTATGCAGTTTGTAAAGCAGCTGCTGTTCTGTGTACTAAGCACATTGCCAGCCTTTTCAGGGAAATCTCCAAGCTGTTCTTGGAACTTAGTGATATTGCAGGGGAAAAAAAAGTTATATTTAATAACATTTCATCTATCGGGTTGTGCGACTAATAGAAGCACAAATGGAAGCCACGTCTGAAAGCCATTTCTTTATGTGATTCAGAGAATTAGGACACAGCAATTACACCATGTAAGGGATTTATGAAGACATTAATGCCTGACAGAAAGAAAACATCTCAATAAGTTATTTAATTTGAGGTTGCAGACTTGGATGCCGGTCCGGTCCTGACCTGGGCCCCTGCCCTGCACCCCCCCCCCCACCTCCCTGGGTGCAGGCGGGCTGGATCTGCTTCAGGGGGCTCCCTTCCTACCTGGCCCCTTGCTGCACAGAACCAACCTTGTTAGGTTTGTGACTTGTGGCAGCTGCATGATCTGCTGGATAAGGGACACACACTTAAAAAATTTACGTGCCACATGCTTTTCCTTTCTTTATTTCTCTTTCCCTGAACTGACATAAAAAGGAGAGTCACACACAAGCAGATGTCAGAATGACTGTCACGTTTCCTCATCAACTGGAAAAGCCACCGATGGAATTACTCCCGACACTGGTTCTGTTTATGGCAGATGTGAGGAGGAGGGGGCGGAGCCGAGTATTCTCCTGTTTTCCAGGAGAGCTGAAGCCTTAATTCAAAGGCAAATTGAGTTCTTCAGCTGTCACTTTGTCGTTCCCTCCAATCTTTGGGGATAAATATCATGGCTCCTGCCTCATCTTTTTTCTCTATCCTTTCCCCAAAGCTTTTCCCCCTTTATATTTTTTTCTTTGCCCCAAACTCAATATTTCTCTGACAAAAGCATGCATTATCTAGAGCCTGCCGCCTCTCGAAGTTCTTTAATTACAGAATTAAACCAAAGTAATGGCAGTTTAATTTGTTCCCTCATTGGTTGGGAGCGCTCCGGGCTGCTGTGAAGGAGTGCACGTGGACGGCCCGGGAGCGTTTGCTGAATGAGTGGGGCACGAGTGATGATGACCGCTGTCGTTCAGTGAGGGCTCGGCGCTGGATGCTCTGGGCGCATACTCAGCGCATCCTGCCAGAGGAGGGGTGCTGCCTCCTGTCTTGCAGTTAGGATCTTGAGGCTCTGAGGTGAACCAGCAGAGCAAGGTCCTCCCATTTATTTGGCCAGAGGGAGAGCCAGTGTGGAGTCAGGTGTCCAGTCCCATGGTCCCTGTCCTGTCCACGGCTCCACCTGGCCTTTGGCTGCAGAATTCACAAAGGGGCCGTCCACAGGAAGAAGGCCCGGGGCTGGGGCTGTGGTGCTGGGCCTGAGCTGCAGGTAGATGTTTGGTGCATTGCCATGTGCTGGCGCAGCTCCTGGAGGCCCAGCAGAGCTACGTGGCTCCCACACATGGCTTTAGGGCCTGGAGCCCTGTATGTGCCAACCCTGGAATTTGGCAGCTGGGGGCAGAGGCTGCCAAGAGCAAGGAGTTCATCGTGCCTTCTGCCCTGTTACTTCAGGGAGTGGCGGGAGGAAACCACTTTCTGACCATGAGAATGGGGCTCTGAGATGTGGTCGTGTACCTAGGCGTGGCAGGATGGGATTAGTTTCAGGGGGCCGGGCCCTGAGGCATCTCCTTGATGTCCTTCGTGTCACCCTGTGCCCCTGCCCCCAATTGTCCCCTGGCTCACACTGTTTCTCCACAACCTCAGAATTCCTCCCTAGAAGTTTTGTCACAGAACTTTGGAATCTATTATCAGGCATTTCTCTGCAGCAATGTCTTGTGCGTCCAGCATTAGGGGGTCTGGTCACACTCCCTTATTGCATGTCGTTGAAAATCATGCAGATAAGCATGATTGCCATAGAGTAGAGTAGAGCACCTTGTACTGCTTTGGATGCCAGGTTTACGTGTCTTCTGGACGCAGGAGGCGGGACTTCTCTAAGATGGTGGCTTTGGCCTTCATGGGTCTTTTTTCTGTGCCATGTGCCATGATGACTTCAGAAGAGGTTGGCACTGGTTTATCACTAAAACTCAAATACAACAAGAGGGTTTTAAAACTTACTTTTATAAGGATGAGAAGCCAACTCAGAAGCCATGTAGGACAGCGGTGGGTGGGGTGGGGGGGGAGTGGAGGAGAGGCTGACCTGAGGGTGGAAGCGAACCCAGGGCTTCCTACTGCAGAGCAGAGGAGTCCCAGAGCCTCGCTGCTGTTTCTGATTAGCAGAAAACTCCAAGCACCTCCGTACGGACCCCGGTTGCCTCAGCTTGTGGCTTCGCTCTGGAAAAGGGCACAGAATTATTGGCTTATCGGGATCAGGAGCAGAGCCCTGTCCATCTTGACTCTGCGTGGGCCTCTCTGCTTCTGGCGGTTAGAGCGGCTGGCTTCAGACCCTGTGTTCCAACCCAGCACTCATGCTCTGGGATGATGGGGCAGGTCTTGGGGGACACAGGTCTTGGTGAATGTAGAGGAGATTCAACCCACCATTGGGTCAACCGCCCAGACATCGAGAACCCTTGGGCATTTCAGCTGTGTCCCACTGATGCTGCTGGTTACTGGTGACGAGTTCTGCTCCTCCACATGTTGAAGTCTGAACATTAGAGAAACACACTGAGGCAAGCATTTAAGCAGGGTTTATTTAAAAAGGGGTAACATAGACTTCTCCTGGGAGGGAGAAGGGGGCATAGCTGGGATCTTGGTATCCCCAGAAGTACCCGTGTTTTGCCTTTTTATATATCTTGGGCTTCCTTTGCTCTCCTGCTCTCTTCCCCTTATCGCTCTCCTTCCTGTCTACGTGACTAGGCCCAGGATGTTTGGTGGGATGGCCAAAAAGCACATGGGTAGGGAGAAGGGCCCAGGTGTAATGAACAACTCCTTGGGACAGGTTACCTTAGCAACTGGTGGGAGCAGGGGTGATAAGGGTGGTGGAAGGGCTCTGGAGGCCTTAGCATTTCAATACTTCCTCCAAAGTGGCCTCCCTGAGCTGACCTGACTCAGTTTACCTCTCTGCACTGCCTGCCTGTCTAATTCTGGCTTCA